>JADWOT020000002.1:16260865-16367673 GCA_036345935.2 Taenia hydatigena | reverse complement strand
AGAAACAGACTGGATCTAGGTGACTTTGGCTTGGCCAAATCTTTCAGTTACCAACTTTTAACCTTAATCAACAAAGTAAGTTCCTCGTTCATCAGAACTCATTGAAAATTCATTTGTCTAATAACTGTGTACCGTAAGCTGCTCTTCTGACACTCTCCAAGGAAAGCTTGAAAAGATGTTACCATTCTATGCCATGAGTCAGTTCTACGACAAACAGCGCTTTGGTTTGTTGTGGGTGAGGTACTTATGGGCTGTTGCTAGAACATCCCACATTGTGATTGTCAGCATGTATTTTCTCCTCATTCAAATATGCTGAAGCGCCAAAGCATTGCACATATCTTTTCCCTCCCATCACTAATAAATAATTGTTTGCCTTACTGTCAATAGACATTCAACGTGATGGCACCAGAAATTTCCTCCTGCTTGTATTGGTGATTGCACCGAATTCGAACCTAAGGTCAAGAACTCAAATGTTCAAGACGATTCGTTCAAAGACTAGTCTCTCTATTAGATTTCAGCTGCCGCATGAAGCAATTTAGGTGAAGCTTGTACTTAATTTTGTCTCACATCGAAGCGCTTATGGTCTCCTCGAACGTTCTTCTAAACAAAGCACAATTTCACTAGCAAACACGGCCAAAGTTGGGGTTTCATTTGTCGTTGTTGTGTAAATGCTTGGAAGACCGACAAGGAGGCGTACAATAACGTGTGAGACCATAAAATAGTGCTGTGGACAGTGATGTATGTCTAGCACATGTAGACCCTTTAAAGTGGAACATTAAAAGTAGAAATTAGTTGATAGAGAGAATAAAGTTGATGTCTTGTGTCTAACGCTATCGCGATTCTCATGTCTTGCCCAACATCAGCATTATTTGTACAAAAGATATGCAATCATGTGTACCAAGTGGCATTTCTGTGACCTAATGCCTGATCTCGTATTGAGATGCGACTCCTGCGTAAATGGAAATGAGGTACTGGTAGGTAAAGAATAACGTCTTCGAAATCAATGCATTCGGCTGCATTAATTGCTGTATCCAACCAAATTAAGTTCTGTAACTTAATGAGTGGATGTAAATATTCGTTAAGACGCCGTTTTAATACCTTGTTTGTTTAATTGTCGGTTTTGGCCCTAGTCGGGTGGTTTGGCCTCCAATACGTGCCAACAGTCCCTTCCCTCTGCTTGTTAAATATGCATACTCTGCTTTGGTATTCGACTTCTTTTGCATTAAAGGAGGCTGGAAGACGCTGCAATCATAATGTTGTCTTTTAAAGTACCCGTTTTTAATTCCTACCACCATAAACTTTACTACTGAGCAAATATTCAGCATCATCATGTCGATTGTCCATATTTGTTTAAATTTATGAACTGACTAAACGATTACATGGCAATTCAACTGCCTCTGCAAGATGATCACCAGATAAGTGTTTGAAGTAGCCAAAAATTGCAAAAGGTACGAACGGTGCTACCAGATTTTGTAGCCTTAATCGAATTCACTCATTTTCAGTTCAGTAAGATGCGTATTCATTGCAGAAACCACTCAGTAAAGGTCATTCGTGAACATCAAATCTGTACTAGGGAGATCAAGAGCAGCCTTGGTCGTATGCTGCAATGGGTATTGGCGGTCGACGAAGACTGTCGGACTACCATTGTTTATCAGTTTCAGGACTGTTCTCATCCTGCAGAGGCTTAAAGAGCGGGGCGTGGATTGTGTTGATGGTTGAGCGTCTAGTGGATGTCACCATCCCTCGAGTGGAATTGCAGTGCAGACGTGGTCGTAAAGCCTCTTCAAATGTCTTGTCCCAACTGGTCATGTAGAGGTGCATCTGGCTGACTTCGACTTAACACTTTGATCGCCATCGTCCTGTCCTTGCCGCCGTCTCTTCTCGTCTCCATTCCTGCTCTCATCTTCTCTTGCAGCACTGTACAATTTCACCTCCAAGCATGAAGGTGACACTTTTTCGCAGTCCCGTGTAGTTCGAAATTACAAACACACACACCAAATGAGAGCGAAATTCTCGCTCTCGTGCAGATTAGTACGTTAAATGTAAACCCATTAGGCTTGAAATTCGCCCCCTTGAGTGGGTCATTACTACAGAAATGCATTCAGTGATGAAGGTTGATATCGGCGACCCAACATAGACGTTGTTTGCCCTTGAAAGTGGGCTAAATCCATGTTGGTCCATGTATTTTCAAGGTTCTGCCTGCTCAGTAATCTCTATCGATCTAACGCCATTTGATCTTAAAATTCGTTCTTAAAATGATTACATTTAATTTTGCTATGGTATAATTTGTTTGTATACCGACCCAGATATATTTGTAGGTCATACATTGACGATATTTATGCTTGAGTACGAACTAAACCAAAGTCTTGAGGCTTAAAATAAACCATGATCGGCATCACAAGTCGTATAATAACGTTATTTTACTCTGAAGATAGTAAACGAAAACCTGAAAAGTCAGCGACGCATATCTGTGACGCTCCTCCGAAATGTGTTATTCGCAGCTTAACCCAATTGTCATTTTTCTCTTCTTGGTGCATAAAAAGGCTGTGTAGTCAACCTAATCGAAATACACTTTGTCCATTTTTTCCATCCGATCCTTTTCTCTGCTTTCAGTTGTCCCTTTCGATGTACAGTCTTTGGTGGATGTCACACCTTACTGACCTCACTTATTAATCACATTTCCCACTTCCCACAACGCACTGATGCCAAAGTGATTTCTATGCCTCCCTGCGCTAAATGGTGGATCTTTTAGCAGTTCTTCCGCACAGCATCAGCATTGCAACAAAACAAGGCCAGCTGAGGAGGTACAGATTCCTCTCAAACAACACCTCATTAGCGTTAGCCAGTGTGGTGATTACTGCATCTTCTCCCACTGCAAAATGTCCTTCAGACAATGCAAACTAAAGAGTCTTGGGAATGGAAGGCCAAGTCTTTGTTTCATTGTGGAGAGGTGTAATTAGTGGGTTCTCTTAACCCTCCTGTGCGAGTCGACTGTACCTGCTTTGGTCCTGCAGGCGATGGCACTACTCTACGGCCACCCAGGCATGAGTCTTAGGGCAATGACTAATCTGCATGCCCTGTTAGGCTTTGGAGTAGAAGAGCGTGATGAGGAGGGATGTTGACGGTCACGAGTTCTGTAGTTCAACTACATTGGTACATCCTCCATTCAAATGGTCTCCTACACCTCCATTTATAAGCGCCCAAATAGTGCCTGGAAATCGATTGTAGAGAGAAGGTCATTGTGTTAGTGCACTTTAATCTACTCAGGATAGTCCGTCACACTTTGTCATCGGTCCTAGTAGTTGGCGAATTTCAATGTGCTCTGGTTCCGCTGCCTCCATTGATGTGATGCAGAAGATTCTGACTCTCCTTGATGAATGACACATTTGGCTCAGCGCAGCAGTCAAATCTTCTGTTCTGTTCTAAGATGAAATGCTGTTCTGCCATCTGACGTCTGCCATCCTTTTGAAGGTACAAAATTTTGTGAGCGGCTTTATTCACCGGATCTCTAAAATAGGAAGCATAGCTCCTCTAGCATTGACCACCATTTGAGATCTCCTGCTCTAGTTATCGTCGTCGTCCTTGTCACCTCACGAGCCTGAGCGCTCTTAAAACAGCATTAAAGCAGCTGTAACCGAATAAAGGCAAGATTGTGGCAAGAAAACCTGGAAGTTGGTTAATTTGATTACTTCCGGAGGTACTCACACTTATGACTATTCCGCCTAATTCACCAAACAACTTACAGCCCATCCATCAGTCTGGTTCGGATTGTCCGATATTGCTAAAAATTAGCGCGATGGCTTGACACTGAGCCCGCCCAATCCTTGCTACTGTCAGCTTTGCATTTCCAACTACCGCCTTCACTGGAGTTCAGTTTGCGGTTACGTATTTCCCTACTTTCCTCGGTCCCCTAAATTTTAACGAGTGGCAGCTCCGTTGAAATAATTGCCCGAACTGTAGTCCGCCGATTACGCCTAACACCTTATTCTCATCTTCACCCTAGGCAGTATTTGCACTGGAGTGGCGCATGGATGACTGACAACGCGGTATTGTTACCTGTTTCAATCAACCAAGGCTACCAGCTAAGAGACAGCTGAAGACAGTGACAAGAGTGCTTAGCAAACGCATTGCTGATAAGTAATGCTTTTTGGTTTTGGCGTGCTCGTTTTTAAAGGCCCCCACAGAGATAGGCTTAAGTTCCCACGCGGACGACTGACTGGTTGACTTGGACACGCCTCAGAGAGCCTTGATTTATCTTTGTGTTAGCTACAAGACTATCATGTTTAACTGTGTTGCTATCATGACATGTGGCTTTTGAAGGTGTTACTTCTTCGTGCTCCATATTACTCGTGACTTAAATTGTGTGTTGGGCACGTTGGTATGCAGAATGCGCCGAGAGACTTTCCTGGTTAACTTTGTTCGCAACTTACCAACACCCGTTTTTTCGAGAGCTCGCATGATCAATTAAAGACTGCAAATTTCGTCAGATTTAAGTGCCACAACCCTGAGCATCTAAACAATTTGCGTAGCAGTTTATTTAAGGAGTGACCTTTGAGTGATGTCAGCAGACTTGGCATTAGCCAGGATTGCGAGCAACCCCAACACATTTACTTTCTAGGATCAATCGATTCCGTCTCCCAACTCTGTAGGCAGATGCGAATGGTCTTTGTGCACCACCAAATAATTTGTTTTCAGTTTACACCTTGCACGTCGACATCCCTCATTGGGCTAGTGGGTTATAGTGTTTCCTCGTAAGCCAGCTAGCTGACCTACATTGAGTGCGTGTGAGACTTATCACCTCTATCAACTTGTCATTACTTTTCTCCATGAAGAGGTTGCCGTTCATCTGGAGTCGTCAGTCAGTGCCAATCCAAAGGGACGCGCTTTGGAATGTAGAGAAGATGAAGAACAAATTACTAGTCCTTGATTGTAGTTGTCATCTGATAATAGACGAGTCGTAGTACGTGTGTGCTTAACTTCCAAGACGTTCTCTCTTCAGTTGTTTCTGCATGGTGGGAAGTTTCGCGATTAGCTATTCTGGTGAAGAATAGAAGATGGTCTTCAGCCTGAGGCATCCACCTTCGAATGTGTGGTGCTTTGGCCCGTCACACCCATTCCAGGCACCATCCAACAAATTTTGCTAGATACTGCCCTAGTTGAGCTAAAATGGTTTCAGAAGACAGGCAAGTCCGAAGCACATCCACAGGTGCAACCCTTGTGGCTTGATCTGGGAATTCAACCGAAGGATGAAGTCAAAAGCAATCATTTGGACTGACTAACACAAGTCTCTGCTTCACAATGCGTGGTCATGAAGTGCCACGTGTGCATCTGACGAGTCCTCACAAATTGCGGCGTGCCATCGCAGCGAAGTGCAATGGGAAATTAAACGAATTTTTCAAAATCTCGATGCTAATTGAGTAAATTGAAGGCTAAGCTAATTAATTACACAGTTCTCTGCTCCTTCTCGGTCGTCAACAATTTTAACAAACGGTAGCTAATGTCAACGGACATGTTTGAACACTGGTCCACACCAATCGCGCCTAACACATTATAACTTCGTGACTCCAAGTCGATGGACAAAAAGTGTCAAGATAGAAGAGGTTACTTGTGTAAACACACAATTTGGGTAACTTGCATTTCGCCACGCTAGTTCTCACCGAACATAACTTGTCAACGCTTATGTAATCGCCTAAAATACCCAATAGCGTTAAATGACCCGAAGTGCGGGTGACTCCAGTTAACGCATCATTGCAATCAAGCAAGCCGTCGATTTATGCGTACAGACTCATCGGCTTCTGCAGTCTCCTTCGGTTCTCTTGGCAGTACAAAAAAAAAAACATTTCCGAGAGTAGCTTGTAGCTTTGTCTGAAGGGGCCTCCCCACACTACACCAGTCCCCATTGCATTAAGCAGCTGCCATGGATTCCCGACTAGGCGGCGATTCGTATTTGAGGGTTTATGAAGATCACGTCCAGCAGCCTGAACACGGGACTGATTGCAAATGGAAAGAATACTTCCCCTCTGTGCTGTCCATCTTATCTACCAGCGAGTATTAGGGTCGTGAGCTGAGGCGGCTGGGATACAGGCATCTATTGGATTGAAAGCTACAAGTGTATTTTGTTCACTGCTCTTAATACCATGTCGTGGGCTACAAATACCTGCACAGACTTTCTTTTCCGCTTATTTTCTGGTGATTTCATGTCCACTGACCCAACAATTTCGTGATTACCATCAGTGGAAGGAAAGAACATGCGTCGGAACAATTTCTTGAACAGTCGTATTTAAAGCAACACTGGCAGGTCTGTCCCATTCCACCCTCTGATGCCCTACTTATGTGCAATCAGTAGTAGCCACTCATTCACCATTCTAATCATTCTAATTTATTGATTACATTTATTCCTATTGACATGAGAGAAAATGGGCAAACACAAAACTTTGTCCTTTTCAGCAATAATGATAACTATTCCCACTTTCCATAGTGCAGATCTTACTTTTCTCCTGTACGTGCAACTCAGCGCAGTTGACTTTCGGACGGTAAAGTGATATGGAAACCACCAGCTAAAACCAACGGTCGCATTACTGACTGCACCATCGAATGCGAGTCTCGAGGATAGACGGCAGAAAATTGTTCAACTCTCCTTAAGCAGTTTTCATGCTTTTACTCACCTGAGACCAAAACAGCCTGTTTGCGCCTCCGTTCCTGCACACACCCAAGTGGCAGTATCGCTTTTGTTCCCATGTGTTGGTCATCGCAGTAAATATGTGACAGCCAATGCACCAGATTTGAAGCAAGGCGAGTCTATTCTACTCGTTTTATCAAAGGCTGCATTACGATTAGCAAGTGATTAGCGCAAAGTTAAAATTGATGGCCCCCATATCCTCATTTATCATTCCCATACAAACCGTGGGTGTTTGTGCGTTCGTCTCCCTTGACATCAGAATCCCATAAGGAACCAGATTTTCGAATGGAGGGTCGCTTCAGTTGGAGCCACGAGTGTCCGTTTCTGTCTCCGTTTGTACACACTATAAACCGTATGTTTCAACTGATGTTGGCAGGATCTGCACCACCTGCAAAACAAGGTCTCCCAATTTTACCCGTCCTATCAAATGCGGTAGCATGATTTCTGTCTCTTTGGATTAGGTCGAAATGGTGGTTTAAAGGCTTTCCTAAGCCATTGGAATTGTTATATCCTTAGTTACACGCCATTGGTTGCCGGCATGAAACACACTGCAGATACTTACAAAGGCACACTCATCACGGTTGTCAAATATGCCCCATAATGCATTTTTGTATGCGTTGATAAATATCCTTGGGGAGGCGCATTTTAGGTGGAAGAGGAGGGATTAGCTGCTCTCTATGGGAACGCTCCCTTGATTCCTGCAGCCGCCAACCTTGGAAGATCCGCTTCTGTACCCGCAGTGAATATGACAAAAATATCCGCTTTCCCTCTTGTAATTACCAATTTAAGGACACCTCTCCCACGACTAAACTCTCCACTGCTCAGAAGTCCTCTTCGGCTCCTGCAACCCAAATAACGAAGCTACTTGGATTTCTGTTGTGGCCACGATGGAGAGATCTACCGTGCATCTGACAACCACAAAATCAAAGCGACATAAACCGTCTCTCACAATCACCACGATTGAGGTGTCCATTTCTTCGCCTCCAACCTATACAAATAAGGAATCTTCTTCGACCTCTGCAATCACCTTACGCAACAGTGAGAACACGTCCCGATATTTTAATGCATTGATATGCATGTGACAATGCTTAGCAGTACCAATTGTCGAAGCTGCTCACCAACAATCATGTGTGCCAAATAAGAGGCGTATGACGATAAAGGAATCCAGTCTATTTTTGCCAGGAAGGAGACCTTGATGATGGGATCCGTCTCATCAACACACTGCCTGGGCAGCAAAACCAACTTCTTACACAAGCAATTACGTTGCAGTATAATGAATTGTGGCCAAATCAAAGCACACCACGAATGGGATTCGAAATTGGGGTGGGTAGACGTGCAAGATGGGTGCTGGGACGGTGCCCACAACGACGAGAGACAAGGCTGCACACGCATGTTCGAATGCACGCTTTGGGTAACAAGTGGTCTAATGCAACAGTTTCGTAACTGGGCGGAGCTAACCAACTTTCAGCTAGGTAATACAATTTGACCCTCATTTAGTCGCTCCATTTCGTATGCGTTTCCCATACTAGCAGATGCATCTGCTGCAGCACACCATGCTGACCCTACAGAATGTAAATGGAGGTAGAGGAGGGCACGACAGCATATATCACGTCCAAAAGGATCAAAAGGCGTTTACTTAACATTTAGCTGTAAATTCTATGCAACATATCGTACCGTACGCCGCATAACATTTCAACACTAGCCGATAATGAAAGAGACGCACTCAAACTCTGCATTAATGTGTGTGAAGGTGGTAATGAAGGCGAACCAGTGGGAAATGACGCAGGATCAGTGCTTAGAGTCACTGCACTGACAGATAAACTGTCCAGCTAGCTGCTTTCTTTTGTTTGCAATGAAGTGCGAGAACCACCAACCAACCGGAATGCACACGCGCCGAACTTCGCACATCGCTGACCCTCGAGGTGATCATCATACTTCCCAACTGCAGCATATCAGACACGCGGTATCGCAGACTCTCCAACCTGGAGAGTCGACTCGAATTGTTTATGTCATCCAAAAGGGACAACCTAACAGCACGCGAAGAGATGAATGAAACAAACCCACTATTCGAAACATAACATAGTTTGCAAAGAAGATCATGACGTTGATTTCAAAGAAAACCGAATCCATCGTGTATTTTCCCAAATTCTACCGTATTAGTATATGCGCTTTGTCCAGCAAGCCCACATCGCATGCAGCAAAATGGTACATTTTGTGCAATCGTTTGGAAGGATGGCAATTCTAGGGCGTCACTTTATGTGTTTGCGCGCTCAGTTATGCCTTACTGTTTCATGGAACATTGCGTTGGCTGAATTTTATGCTCACTACCACCAATCGCAAGCCCGCAAACAAAAACAGCTACTAGTGGACAGGCTTGACTGAGCTGACCAGGTGCCTCAGGGCCAGTGTCCATTGGCCAGTCGCAAGGCACACGCACGCGCGCATGCAATCATACATGCATGCACGCATGCATGAGATGTGAGCGCGGTGATGCACTTGCGTCGGGCATCAGAGCCATCTGTAAGGTGACCTTTTCGCCAGCCCAAACGGTCGGGGATGGAACGGATTCGGGTCACTCGCGCCCGTAGGCTATCCAGGTTGTAACAAATGGCTACTCAAATTTTAACACGTTAGTCTGCGTATTCTAGCATGCGTCACCGCATGTGGCACTTGATTGATGCATTTTGGCAGAGAGCTGCAGATGTTTGCATGACCGTATGCCCGGAAGGTTATGTGACCAGTGGTCTAGGTTTGGCCTGTTTGGCGTGTATGTGTGTGTGTGTGTGAAATGGTTTGTGGTCGACCCAAGAGGCAGCAACTGTGGTAAAGTCCAGCTCCATGAATAAACGCCAGTGCTGATCACATCCAACAGCTCCATCTATCCACTCTGAATTGCAAATCACCTGTCTAAACTGGATTCGAGGTGAAGAAGTGCGTACAACGTTTAATGTTGTGGTTAAACAAAGCAGGCCATTGTTGATACCGCCGTAAATTACTCCAAATTTGTTTGGCATGTCTATAAAGAAGTACCAGTTAAAAATCACTGCCAAAGCAATTTCTGATTTCTCAGTGGAAGCCAGCTCTTGTCCTTCTATGTCGTTCTGAGCTCTACCGGCATGAAGGAAGGCTTACCATATTTGTGGCGAGAACCTCAACGTCTGTGCGCGCAGAAGTACTCGTGTGCCGTCGATGGGATAGTAAAGCCTTTCCATGCACATGTCAAATGTATTCGTTGCACGGCGTCGTCCCACTATACCGGCGTGGTCAAAACGAGTGCGTGTCACGAGAGTTGGCGAGAGGCAGACGAAGACAGTTGCTGTGATGCCTTCTGATGTTTCACTCTGCAGATTTTAAGATCTCGCAAATTATGCTAGTATCATTGCATTTTGTTGCCATTTTATGTCGGTGACTACCACATTGCGCATTCACTTGAATCGGGGCATCCTTTAGCTACATCTTTTCACCAAATCCCACTTTGCATTCAGCAACAGGTCTTTGAATTCTAGCACATGAATATGTATCGCATTGTTATTCATGATACCGCCTTCGATGTCCACACGCATACCGTTTAAAATAGATTAAGATGCATACAAAACATTCCTACCACACTTGATGAACCAATTCAAATCGCCAGACAGAGCACCGTCCTTCTCACCAACACAATGAACAGAGAAGCACACAACAAATGAGCCATTCCATCCACTACACCATCTACTGGAAACTTCCTGCCACAAAAGTAACTTCACACCTCAATCTCTAAACACCCTTCCTTTATTGTGCGCCTACACTTCTGCTCCTGTTCATAGCAGAAGATACTATGGACGGGGAGCATGTCAACTACATCGATAGCGCAAGCTCCAACCATCGTGGCATGACCCTACTCCTCCCCTCCCAACTCATTACCAGATAAACATAGAAAGGAGAGGCGTAACAGTTGAGCAACCAGATCAGCTGGTCAACGGAGACCGCCGCGACAGCACCATTGCTGCTGCACATTAAACACTGGAAGCCCAACCATGAAGCCAAGCATAGCAGCCCAAAACCACTGACATGACACCTCCTATCCACACGCAGTCAAAACTCCCTGATTTCTTACTCACGTACCTGCAAACCCATCAACTGATCTGTCCACTCCTCTCCACAAAAACAGACGGTTAATGTGACAGCGAATTTTATTTAAGCAAAGTGAGATGTTCAGAATACACGGATGAGACAGCTCCAAGTACCACTTACGCAAGCTCCACCAAATTTTTGCAAGCATTATTTGCACAGCGAGATTGAAGCATCCTGTAGACGTCCAGAGCCAAATAGTATGAATTCGTGTTCTAGTGCGGCGCACAGCAATGACGAATGCCAATTATTAAAGCAAGCCCGCATTTGTTCATGCGGATCACACCAAAATAGGAACGGTGGCGATAACAACGACGACAACGCATCCATCGACACACACTTGCAGTCGATACTACTCAGCAAAACATTCAACGGACACACTATTATGCACTTGTCACTTGTCCCCTTCGCGCACATTGCATTGATTTTGTAGCCACATCCCACAGCACTCACACCCATGCGTGTGAGAGCACATCAATCCACTTTCCTTCCACTGGCTCCCATCACTCGTCGCTCCACAGGACAATCGATGAAGAGGTGGACATTGTGAGAATGTGGCCTGCATCGCTGTTCGCGATAACACAGAGATGGGTGCATTCCAACTCCGAGTTGGTGGGTGGAGGTGTTGGGTGCTACCTGTAGTTCTGTTCGTCCACGGACCAGCGTCGCATCGCACCTTGATTGCACACGCACAAATGGACCAACGGCACGACCACAGCACAGATCACACCCACTGCACTGGCATCACCTCAGTCGTTGCGACCATACGCAACTGCATATATAGACGTGAGGACCTACGGGACACCCCTATTTTGTCAGTGTCGACCAATCCGATGGCGCTAATCGGCATAGCGATATGACGCATCAACACGACGCGTTGTAACCTCGAGTCCTCACACCACGTGGTATGACTCACGACATTTTTTCTCCAAATTATATCATTTACGGCTACGCAGACTGCACGGTCCACCACATGCAGATCGAAGTCGCGCACTCATTTTGATGTTGTTACTGCTACTGATCTTTTGCTTTTATATTTGTCCCAAGTGTCTAGCTTGGATCATTCAATCTCACCGGTTGGTAAGTAGTTGGTCGTTTGTAGCGAGTTGTGCGTTTTCTACCTCGAATCCAGTTAAGACAGGGACCTTGAATTTCAGAATTGAAGGATGGAGCTGTTGGGTGCGATCTGCGTTTGTGTCCAGTCATGGAGCTGAGCCTTACCACAGTTGTTTACTCTTAGGCCGACCTGAACGCATTTCACACACTGAACAGACCATGTGCAGACCACTGACTACATGCGCACCCGAACATACGAGCATGCAAGCATCTGCAGCTATCCGTGTCGTCAACTCAAGGACCAGTTGAGTCAGTCTGAAAAGGTGAGTCAGCATGATGTTCTGATAAGACGAGATGGGGAATCCTGTGCCCAGGTCACGAGTGGTGGCCTCACGCCATGTGATGTGTCATCACGATTTTCCTACCATTTCTGAGTTTTGGCTTTTCTCTGCTCTACACCTTCAATTCACCTCATAGAGGTTACGAATCTGACTGTCCTGTGCCAGTTGACATTAAGCTTTGTATTGCGGTGGAGAGGAAGTGAGGTGGCGACAATTGTGGCACTTCGTGGCAGTAACTGGAGCTCTGCCGTCTGGTATATCATCAGTGACTTGTGAAACCCAATCTCAAGTGTTATGGTGACCTTTTAGGGTGTGAGAGTAAAATGAGTTGGATCGTTTAATACTCGGTTATCTCACGGAAGCATTCCACTTGGACCGATTGGGTATACACCCGTTAGTCCACGCGACTTGATGATTCTCAAGCGACTTGGTCTCAATTAGCTGCCTTTCTGTAGAAAATACCTCTGGCAGTAGCCAAGTCGCGGTCAGGACTGCGTGGGTTTCTAGTCCTATTCGCCTAACCCATTGATAGTAGTCTCGTGTCGTATCCATTTGTTATGCCTTCGATGGACAGATCTTCAGCTAGATTCACAGCCACATCTTCCTATCTATTCCTCTCTGAGTATGAGTAAAGAGGTGATATTTAATTTATGCCAGAATGCTCTGAGCCTTCTGTCTACAATTTTTATGCCTCCAGCTAATGTATTCACATGACGCTTGCAAGTAGACATCAGTCGACACAGAGGAAGACGGAAAATTAGGGCAGAGGAATCATCAATTTATGGGAGGGAAAGCATCTTCTAAACATCAGTCCACTATGAGGGATGAGAAGGGCATTGCGTTTCATCAACGATATTTTAATCTGAATTCACACCGACACAAACGCTACTAACAGCCTGGCTAATTAGGCACAAATAAAGCTTATGACATTCACGAACGCTTTAGGATGAATGAGATAGACAACGGCAACAGCGACAGCACGAAGAAGTAGACTTAGGCATGAATTCATTCCGTAATTTCATGGTGGCACGATAAAGCGTCCGCGCTGAGCGAAGATTTCCTTCAATTTCTCCTCTTCCACATCTCGTCTTTTAGATTAATGAGTACAATGCTTCTATGCCTTCGGCGTCGTGCGGTCACTCAGTCAGTTTTGACTCCCGCAATACCCATACCAGAGGTTTCATTTGAAGCATCAACTACAGCATAAGTGATGTCGAACCTGGAACAAAGAGCCATCTAAAGGTGAGATCAAATGTAATCATCGAATAGTCCACCGAATGGACCTTTGGTGCTAGCATGGCAAGAGAGGCCGACTGATGCTCCTATCACCATCACAGTCGTGTATCTGCCCAATGCGCGCAGAAGGTTCTGCGAGAATAAAGTAGCTTGATTTAGCCACAGTGAAGTGAGCTCTTCTAATCCCACAGTTTTGACTAAGAAATCGCTTGCAGCCAGGACACCCGAATTCGACCGGCAACTAGTACCTAGATGTTTTGCGCCTTCCTTTTCCTTACTTGACACACGTGCCTTGATGGATTCTTATGAAGTCTTTGCATTACAAAAAATAGGCACGGTGAAAATTTTACTTGTTTCTTCAGCACCTTCTGCAATGCAAGATTATCAGCCTTTGTTTATACCGGGTGAGGCAAAAGGGACCCATAAATATGCCCGCAACTCAGGCTGCTTTCTAGCTGGTGCCAAAACACTATTCATCACAAAAAGCCAGCTATTTGACTGGAACAAGGATACTTGCTGTCAACTTATTAATCATTACGAGTGCAAACTTCTAATGAGCCTCTTGAAGTAGTAATGTAGAGATCAATTCCGTATAAGGATGAAATTGTGTGGCAGCAGGTTTATGTCGGAGGATAGTCAATTTCATTTAAGGCGTAGACAGTTGTGTTAAGTATACTTACGTAAATAAAAGAGTTGTGCGCTTACACGTACTATCGAGAACTTCAAATTCTCATAAAGTTTAATCGCAGATGCGCAATAATAAATGCGATCTGACTATACATCCAACAAGCGAAGTGAGTTTAGACCATTCAGTAATTAGACACTGATGGAGGAGGAGATGAAGTCACCAACACTGTCGTCATGATTCCCTGTCAAGTTGGTTGCTTTAATGACCTGCTCATCGGCAAAGTAGGGAGTAGTTCTGTGATTTTATTTATGAGCCCGCAAAAACTAAAATCGGATGGATGCGGTGAGGATAAAAAAATTCGATGCTGTAATCTCCAAGGTTTACGCATGCTGTTAGTAGAAGATATTATTTACAGAGTGGCTGTAGAACTACAGGTGTCGTAGGCTCCAACATCTCTAACAAAACCACATCCATCCACTCCTACCGCATGCCCAGACAAGGAGGGCAAAGAAGAATATGACAGCCAACAATGTTGCTGCTGCATATGAGATTTTAACACATTATCGTGTGGATAAATGTTCAGACAAACTATTACCAGTCGTGAGAGCATTAAAATGAGTGCGCGACTTCGATCTGCATGTGGTGGACCGTGCAGTCTGCGTAGCCGTAAATGATATAATTTGGAGAAAAAATGTCGTGAGTCATACCACGTGGTGTGAGGACTCGAGGTTACAACGCGTCGTGTTGATGCGTCATATCGCTATGCCGATTAGCGCCATCGGATTGGTCGACACTGACAAAATAGGGGTGTCCCGTAGGTCCTCACGTCTATATATGCAGTTGCGTATGGTCGCAACGACTGAGGTGATGCCAGTGCAGTGGGTGTGATCTGTGCTGTGGTCGTGCCGTTGGTCCATTTGTGCGTGTGCAATCAAGGTGCGATGCGACGCTGGTCCGTGGACGAACAGAACTACAGGTAGCACCCAACACCTCCACCCACCAACTCGGAGTTGGAATGCACCCATCTCTGTGTTATCGCGAACAGCGATGCAGGCCACATTCTCACAATGTCCACCTCTTCATCGATTGTCCTGTGGAGCGACGAGTGATGGGAGCCAGTGGAAGGAAAGTGGATTGATGTGCTCTCACACGCATGGGTGTGAGTGCTGTGGGATGTGGCTACAAAATCAATGCAATGTGCGCGAAGGGGACAAGTGACAAGTGCATAATAGTGTGTCCGTTGAATGTTTTGCTGAGTAGTATCGACTGCAAGTGTGTGTCGATGGATGCGTTGTCGTCGTTGTTATCGCCACCGTTCCTATTTTGGTGTGATCCGCATGAACAAATGCGGGCTTGCTTTAATAATTGGCATTCGTCATTGCTGTGCGCCGCACTAGAACACGAATTCATACTATTTGGCTCTGGACGTCTACAGGATGCTTCAATCTCGCTGTGCAAATAATGCTTGCAAAAATTTGGTGGAGCTTGCGTAAGTGGTACTTGGAGCTGTCTCATCCGTGTATTCTGAACATCTCACTTTGCTTAAATAAAATTCGCTGTCACATTAACCGTCTGTTTTTGTGGAGAGGAGTGGACAGATCAGTTGATGGGTTTGCAGGTACGTGAGTAAGAAATCAGGGAGTTTTGACTGCGTGTGGATAGGAGGTGTCATGTCAGTGGTTTTGGGCTGCTATGCTTGGCTTCATGGTTGGGCTTCCAGTGTTTAATGTGCAGCAGCAATGGTGCTGTCGCGGCGGTCTCCGTTGACCAGCTGATCTGGTTGCTCAACTGTTACGCCTCTCCTTTCTATGTTTATCTGGTAATGAGTTGGGAGGGGAGGAGTAGGGTCATGCCACGATGGTTGGAGCTTGCGCTATCGATGTAGTTGACATGCTCCCCGTCCATAGTATCTTCTGCTATGAACAGGAGCAGAAGTGTAGGCGCACAATAAAGGAAGGGTGTTTAGAGATTGAGGTGTGAAGTTACTTTTGTGGCAGGAAGTTTCCAGTAGATGGTGTAGTGGATGGAATGGCTCATTTGTTGTGTGCTTCTCTGTTCATTGTGTTGGTGAGAAGGACGGTGCTCTGTCTGGCGATTTGAATTGGTTCATCAAGTGTGGTAGGAATGTTTTGTATGCATCTTAATCTATTTTAAACGGTATGCGTGTGGACATCGAAGGCGGTATCATGAATAACAATGCGATACATATTCATGTGCTAGAATTCAAAGACCTGTTGCTGAATGCAAAGTGGGATTTGGTGAAAAGATGTAGCTAAAGGATGCCCCGATTCAAGTGAATGCGCAATGTGGTAGTCACCGACATAAAATGGCAACAAAATGCAATGATACTAGCATAATTTGCGAGATCTTAAAATCTGCAGAGTGAAACATCAGAAGGCATCACAGCAACTGTCTTCGTCTGCCTCTCGCCAACTCTCGTGACACGCACTCGTTTTGACCACGCCGGTATAGTGGGACGACGCCGTGCAACGAATACATTTGACATGTGCATGGAAAGGCTTTACTATCCCATCGACGGCACACGAGTACTTCTGCGCGCACAGACGTTGAGGTTCTCGCCACAAATATGGTAAGCCTTCCTTCATGCCGGTAGAGCTCAGAACGACATAGAAGGACAAGAGCTGGCTTCCACTGAGAAATCAGAAATTGCTTTGGCAGTGATTTTTAACTGGTACTTCTTTATAGACATGCCAAACAAATTTGGAGTAATTTACGGCGGTATCAACAATGGCCTGCTTTGTTTAACCACAACATTAAACGTTGTACGCACTTCTTCACCTCGAATCCAGTTTAGACAGGTGATTTGCAATTCAGAGTGGATAGATGGAGCTGTTGGATGTGATCAGCACTGGCGTTTATTCATGGAGCTGGACTTTACCACAGTTGCTGCCTCTTGGGTCGACCACAAACCATTTCACACACACACACACATACACGCCAAACAGGCCAAACCTAGACCACTGGTCACATAACCTTCCGGGCATACGGTCATGCAAACATCTGCAGCTCTCTGCCAAAATGCATCAATCAAGTGCCACATGCGGTGACGCATGCTAGAATACGCAGACTAACGTGTTAAAATTTGAGTAGCCATTTGTTACAACCTGGATAGCCTACGGGCGCGAGTGACCCGAATCCGTTCCATCCCCGACCGTTTGGGCTGGCGAAAAGGTCACCTTACAGATGGCTCTGATGCCCGACGCAAGTGCATCACCGCGCTCACATCTCATGCATGCGTGCATGCATGTATGATTGCATGCGCGCGTGCGTGTGCCTTGCGACTGACCAATGGACACTGGCCCTGAGGCACCTGGTCAGCTCAGTCAAGCCTGTCCACTAGTAGCTGTTTTTGTTTGCGGGCTTGCGATTGGTGGTAGTGAGCATAAAATTCAGCCAACGCAATGTTCCATGAAACAGTAAGGCATAACTGAGCGCGCAAACACATAAAGTGACGCCCTAGAATTGCCATCCTTCCAAACGATTGCACAAAATGTACCATTTTGCTGCATGCGATGTGGGCTTGCTGGACAAAGCGCATATACTAATACGGTAGAATTTGGGAAAATACACGATGGATTCGGTTTTCTTTGAAATCAACGTCATGATCTTCTTTGCAAACTATGTTATGTTTCGAATAGTGGGTTTGTTTCATTCATCTCTTCGCGTGCTGTTAGGTTGTCCCTTTTGGATGACATAAACAATTCGAGTCGACTCTCCAGGTTGGAGAGTCTGCGATACCGCGTGTCTGATATGCTGCAGTTGGGAAGTATGATGATCACCTCGAGGGTCAGCGATGTGCGAAGTTCGGCGCGTGTGCATTCCGGTTGGTTGGTGGTTCTCGCACTTCATTGCAAACAAAAGAAAGCAGCTAGCTGGACAGTTTATCTGTCAGTGCAGTGACTCTAAGCACTGATCCTGCGTCATTTCCCACTGGTTCGCCTTCATTACCACCTTCACACACATTAATGCAGAGTTTGAGTGCGTCTCTTTCATTATCGGCTAGTGTTGAAATGTTATGCGGCGTACGGTACGATATGTTGCATAGAATTTACAGCTAAATGTTAAGTAAACGCCTTTTGATCCTTTTGGACGTGATATATGCTGTCGTGCCCTCCTCTACCTCCATTTACATTCTGTAGGGTCAGCATGGTGTGTTGCAGCAGATGCATCTGCTAGTATGGGAAACGCATACGAAATGGAGCGACTAAATGAGGGTCAAATTGTATTACCTAGCTGAAAGTTGGTTAGCTCCGCCCAGTTACGAAACTGTTGCATTAGACCACTTGTTACCCAAAGCGTGCATTCGAACATGCGTGTGCAGCCTTGTCTCTCGTCGTTGTGAGCACCGTCCCAGCACCCATCTTGCACGTCTACCCACCCCAATTTCGAATCCCATTCGTGGTGTGCTTTGATTTGGCCACAATTCATTATACTGCAACGTAATTGCTTGTGTAAGAAGTTGGTTTTGCTGCCCAGGCAGTGTGTTGATGAGACGGATCCCATCATCAAGGTCTCCTTCCTGGCAAAAATAGACTGGATTCCTTTATCGTCATACGCCTCTTATTTGGCACACATGATTGTTGGTGAGCAGCTTCGACAATTGGCACTGCTAAGCATTGTCACATGCATATCAATGCATTAAAATATCGGGACGTGTTCTCACTGTTGCGTAAGGTGATTGCAGAGGTCGAAGAAGATTCCTTATTTGTATAGGTTGGAGGCGAAGAAATGGACACCTCAATCGTGGTGATTGTGAGAGACGGTTTATGTCGCTTTGATTTTGTGGTTGTCAGATGCACGGTAGATCTCTCCATCGTGGCCACAACAGAAATCCAAGTAGCTTCGTTATTTGGGTTGCAGGAGCCGAAGAGGACTTCTGAGCAGTGGAGAGTTTAGTCGTGGGAGAGGTGTCCTTAAATTGGTAATTACAAGAAGGAAAGCGGATATTTTTGTCATATTCACTGCGGGTACAGAAGCGGATCTTCCAAGGTTGGCGGCTGCAGGAATCAAGGGAGCGTTCCCATAGAGAGCAGCTAATCCCTCCTCTTCCACCTAAAATGCACCTCCCCAAGGATATTTATCAACGCATACAAAAATGCATTATGGGGCATATTTGACAACCGTGATGAGTGTGCCTTTGTAAGTATCTGCAGTGTGTTTCATGCCGGCAACCAATGGCGTGTAACTAAGGATATAACAATTCCAATGGCTTAGGAAAGCCTTTAAACCACCATTTCGACCTAATCCAAAGAGACAGAAATCATGCTACCGCATTTGATAGGACGGGCAAAATTGGGAGACCTTGTTTTGCAGGTGGTGCAGATCCTGCCAACATCAGTTGAAACATACGGTTTATAGTGTGCACAAACGGAGACAGAAACGGACACTCGTGGCTCCAACTGAAGCGACCCTCCATTCGAAAATCTGGTTCCTTATGGGATTCTGATGTCAAGGGAGACGAACGCACAAACACCCACGGTTTGTATGGGAATGATAAATGAGGATATGGGGGCCATCAATTTTAACTTTGCGCTAATCACTTGCTAATCGTAATGCAGCCTTTGATAAAACGAGTAGAATAGACTCGCCTTGCTTCAAATCTGGTGCATTGGCTGTCACATATTTACTGCGATGACCAACACATGGGAACAAAAGCGATACTGCCACTTGGGTGTGTGCAGGAACGGAGGCGCAAACAGGCTGTTTTGGTCTCAGGTGAGTAAAAGCATGAAAACTGCTTAAGGAGAGTTGAACAATTTTCTGCCGTCTATCCTCGAGACTCGCATTCGATGGTGCAGTCAGTAATGCGACCGTTGGTTTTAGCTGGTGGTTTCCATATCACTTTACCGTCCGAAAGTCAACTGCGCTGAGTTGCACGTACAGGAGAAAAGTAAGATCTGCACTATGGAAAGTGGGAATAGTTATCATTATTGCTGAAAAGGACAAAGTTTTGTGTTTGCCCATTTTCTCTCATGTCAATAGGAATAAATGTAATCAATAAATTAGAATGATTAGAATGGTGAATGAGTGGCTACTACTGATTGCACATAAGTAGGGCATCAGAGGGTGGAATGGGACAGACCTGCCAGTGTTGCTTTAAATACGACTGTTCAAGAAATTGTTCCGACGCATGTTCTTTCCTTCCACTGATGGTAATCACGAAATTGTTGGGTCAGTGGACATGAAATCACCAGAAAATAAGCGGAAAAGAAAGTCTGTGCAGGTATTTGTAGCCCACGACATGGTATTAAGAGCAGTGAACAAAATACACTTGTAGCTTTCAATCCAATAGATGCCTGTATCCCAGCCGCCTCAGCTCACGACCCTAATACTCGCTGGTAGATAAGATGGACAGCACAGAGGGGAAGTATTCTTTCCATTTGTAGTCAATCTCGTGTTCACGCCGCTGGACGAATCGCCGCCTAATCGGGAATCCATGGCAGCTGCTTAATGCAATGGGGACTGGTGTAGTGTGAGGATGTCCCCCAGGCAAAGCTACAAGACACTTTCGGAAATGGTTTCTTTACTGCCAAGAGAACCAAAGGAGACTGCAGAAGCCGATGAACCTGTACGAATAAATCGACGACTCGCTTGATTGCAATGATGCGTTGACTGGAGTCACCTGTACTTCGGATCCTTTAACGCTACTGGGTATTTTAGACGATTGAATAAACGTTGACAAGTTATGTTCGGTAAGAATTAGTGTGGCGGAGCGCCAGTTATCCATGTTGTGTGTTTACACAAGCAAATTCTCCTATCAAGGCATATTTTGTCCATCAACTTTGAGTCACGAAGTTATAATATGTTAGGCGTGATCAGTGTCGACCAGTGTGCAAACAAGTTCGTTGACCTTAGCTACCGCTTGTAAAACTTGTTGACGACCGAGAGGGAGCAGAGAACTGTGTAGCCAATTAGTTTAGCCTTCCATTTGCTCAATTAGCATCGGGATTTATAAAAATTCATTTCATTTTCATTGCCCTTTGCTGCGATGGCACGACGTAATTTGTGAGGACTCGTCAAATGCACACGTGGAAGTTTATAGCCACCCATTGTAAAGCAGAGACTTGTGTTAGTCAGTCAAGATGATTAATTTTGACTTAATCTTTCAGTGGGATTCCCAGATCAAACCACAAGGGTTGGACCTGTGGATGTGCTTCGAGCTTGCCTGCCTTGTTGCTCTACTCACCCTTACCGTCCACTCATTAATTATCCACTAGAGAAGTCTGTCCTCAAGGCTTTGTCTGTAAAGAATCCATAATGGATAGGATCTGGATCACATGTGCGCACAAGTGGCACTAAGCTAAAGTAACTGGCGAATCCAGCTCACAAGTATCGGGGGTGAATTTGACAACACGGGCTTTTGGTGAAGTGATCCCGTGGGTGATGTCTGAGGTGAGTTGACGCCAACACTAATTATTGAGCCACTTTTGGTGGCACAGAGTGAAGCACAAGTGTGGAAGAGTTGATGGAAGTCATCAGTGGATGAAAAAAGGAATCGCTCAATATGCAGTGTTTACGTTGTCTGTGCCATTGCCTTGTGTTTTAAAGGTTTGTTTTGGTTCTCTCAAGTTTTTGCTCATCTAATTGCAGCGATCTTTCCGCAATAGCAAAAATCATTGCTGCGAGGCTAAATGTGGGTGAGGTATATACTAGCGAATCATGTTGATGCGAGGGATGAAAGCTCGTTTCTTGCGTTTATGCCCCCTCGCATAAATTTTCCCTACATTCTGTGGAATTGCCAGTGTTCAAAATAGAGTTCCACAGATAAGATGGAAGTGAGTAACAGCTTTCCTTGAGACGACGATATCCTCTGACAAATCTAATGAAAGCTAGCACTCTAACTTCAAGGGCAAAAAGCTAGCCATTTAAGCGGTTCGTCTTAACCTGCCAATACGGCACTTAGGATGTTGATAGGAGTGCATTGACCCATGTTTTTTGCTACCATAACGCATGTTCTATCCTTATTCAGTAGAGAAGTGGGGCTAAGCTGGGCTGTGTCCAATGCTATCCCTTGTTGGGGTCCAAGGGTCTAAGCCGTGACATTGTCATTTGATGAAGCGAAGAGTTACCCACCAATCACGAACCACGATTTCATGAGACAGCGTAAAAGCAGCAGAAGGAGAGAGGAAGGAATAAGTTAATGCGTCTTTTTCACATAAGACTTCCGTGCCTACGCATTGTTTTGCTTGTGAGGATACTCGCAAATAAGTCACTTTGGTGCCCTAAGACGGCGTTTACAAGGAGAACAGTCATAAAGAATAAATGGCAGACCTTTACTATCTTTCGCGGTGCTGGAAGATCCTGATCGAAGTGGAAGTATCATTAAATGGAAAGGACTTCTTCTTGAAAATCTTCTCCCGTCTCCTGCGCTGTCCCCTTGCATGGCATTCACTGAAATCTACTTAAAATGTACGATGAGATTACACCCGGTTTCGAGGTTTGAAGAGGAATGTATATAATCCAACCTCAATTGGTGCAGAGTTGTCCACAAAGACCTCCACCTCGGCATCGTGACAGAGTGACACCAGTTCTGACGATCAGTAAGGAGAATAAGAACTGTGGCGGAAAATAGTCCAACCAGGAGTCTGTGCCATGTCACCATCACTACTTGAGTGTTTCATGTCCGCAGAGGGAATTGACTGGTAATGTAAACGAATATAGCTGAGACCGGAATCGTCGAACTTTATGATAGATTTGGGCACTAGACAAATCTAGCATTCGTCTGGCTATGTTTGTCTGATAGATCGCATCTGCAAGGTATAGCATTAGCCATTTTGAGTCACGATAAGCGGACGAACAATCCATGAGAAGGGCCGAGCGTGATAATGATTACCAGATCGAAAGGTAGCAGTCCATGTCCAATTTCAGTAAAGATTGATTTCCAAGGTAGAAAAGCACGAAGGAAAGTGGTGTTTGTCCTTGCAAAAGCACCAATAACAAGGAATGATGTGCAAAGCCCACACCAGTCGGCGGCATTGGGAGCCAGCCACCACGCGACACGTACAGCTCATCGATTTACACGTGGCAGGTTCAAAGAGGTTAATCATACTCACACAACCTTCCTGTGGGCATGTTCTGCCACGCATTAATTCGTCTGCTTCTATTCATTTTGCTACAATGTATCGTTCCCGCCATTCAGTACTTCATCAGTACCTCCGTCTCGCTTCGTTTTCTACCTGCCTTCGGTATTCTTTGTGTTCTTTACTTCCGTCGTCTCCATCCTCGTTTCCTCGTCAGTTCCAACCTCCCACCTTGCCGTTCTCGAGACGCCAGAGGACCAAAGCAGATGGATATAGTAGAAATTAGGGGTAAGTTGTGCTACCGACCCCTCATACTCTTCTTGTGCTATCTTCCTTCTCTTCTCCCTTGCTTCATTTGCGTGCGTCATGTTGCTACTATTGCATCTGGTATCCATGTGAAACGCGTAGAACAAGAAAGTTGTGCGTAGTCTCTTCAAGTATGCCATTGACAAGAAATTCACATTCTTTCCACTAAGCTGAATGCTTCATATTTAACTCAGTGAAGTAGCTAGGTGAGTGGGTAAATGCACCAATTCGTGCACACGTAACGTTATTTTCAGTTGATGGAAAGGAGCATTTTCAGCCTTCTGCCCTTTGAGCAAAATCCTTCATAAATTTAATAAAACGTTTCACGTTCATGCTCTACATCCAAACCGATTCATTATATTGCCATTAGCCTAGATGTTACAGACCAGTGTTTGCAACTTCTTCGCTGTTTCTTCTGGAATTTCAAGAAAAATAATAAAATTGGGCAAGACCGCTGTGCGGTTAAGTAGACAACCGTTCAAGATGCTCGTGCTGCAAAAAACAGACAGTCTTAGTTTCTTAATGTTTAACAAGCGATGGAGTAACAAGTATTTCTTCAAGTTATGCGCGATGTGCTCTCTAAAATTTAGGTTCAATTCGTTAAAAGCATCATTTTAAAATATGAAAAGGTCGCGTATATTTTGATGGTAGATTCAATCGTATAGTGAGGATTCGGAGCTCTTTGTAGTCCGAATGATGCACAGTTTGCAATCACAAGCAGAAGAGATTAAAATCCGTATCCCAACTTATTTTGCATAATCTTTCAAAGTTCTAAGCACAAGTAATGCGCGCTTCTCATTTTTATAGGAGAAACAAATTTTTTTTAAATTACATCCGTAATTCACATTGCAGTGCCCTCTTTAAGTAATAGCTGTGTGTCCTACAAAGCGCCAGCCTCAATAAAAGTGCTTAAGTTTGTCGGCGAATGAGAGGAACGACGAAAATCTATCACATCGCAATCTGACTAGTCCCATTTTACAGTGCTGACAATATTTGTTCTTTCTTGGCGTATTGAACAGCCCAAATCGTCGAATGTTTAAGCTTTTATTACTGGAGAATTATTACAAAAGCGTGGGAATTAAAATAACATGAAGATATGCCGCTTAGTCTGGTTCCAAGACTTGTCGTATACGAGACTGACTGCTTGCGTAAGTGATGTACATAAAATGTTAAAGGTAGCAACAATTTTGACTGAAGTTTGATTCAGACGCTTCGAAGAATAGCCTACATACTACTTGAAGTCGCAACTATCCAGGAGGTGCGTAAGACGAGGACTTTGAATGATGCACAGAGGGTTGCTCCATTTTATCTTCATTGAGGTTGGTTACAGCCATGCCTTCTCTACAAGAACTTTATCTTATGCTCAGAATTGGATTTCATAGCTATCCTACCCAGAGTGTGCAGCCTTTAATACGGACTTCATCAAAGGTATGCTTATTTCCTAATTAGGCCGATTTACCTCAGAGACAGGGAAAAAGGGAGTAAGCGCCCTCCTTACAATTTGAACTGAAACGTTCGGTTGCCTTGTGATTAGAAACCAGCAAAAGGAATTGAAGCAAACATACTGCAATAGATTGAGGATAGCAGAGATTGCTCCAAAGTTAGACGCAATGAGGTGGTGTTCTGCGGCATAGAACTGCCGAACAAATTACCTCAACAATGCTAATCAAGTACTTAAGAAACTAGCTGCGCGTGCATCTGGATTCGATTTTGAATTACAGAACTTTACTGCCTGGTAAAATGCATATCAAATGCACAATGTGCGGGTTAAGTCTGAAGAAATCACATTTACTGCGGATCGACCCTTCGTCCCTACTTCATCAATCAAGATTCCATTTCTCCATTGTTCCTTTAAAGGGTCTGATAGTCACTGTGTGAATTCTTAAGAAGTCATTGCAACAGACTCCTAACGGGTTCTTCTTTTCTACGGCACCCCTTCCATTTCAGGTCACAATTGCCACAATCACAAGAATAGACATTAGGGCCTTGTCTGAGTTGGAAATTTTTGAAGCAGCTTAAAATCAATAGAATGATTGCATCTTCAAAGACTTTTTTGATCTTAAAAGTCTATAAATCTAAAGGTAATGAAAAACATTACTGAATGAGATTAAATGAAAGTTACACATAGAATAACGACTTGCAAGTGTAACTTACTGATAAATAAGGAGAGGCTGATCGTCCAACATTGCTAGCGCGAGCCTGATTCACTGTAGTAAGATGCAAGAAAACAAGCGCACCCTTGAAGTTGTTCACTAGCTACCCGTCTTATCAACAAATATTGGCATCTAGTCTAGACGGCAATGCCTAAAACTCAGTGACTTATAAGAAGAAGCTATGAAAGATGAATGCATAAGATGCAATCAAGGAGCATGAAGATCGCCTGCTCATGTATAGACATTAATGCAATTTGAGGCAGCTGAATGGTTGAAGGAGAAAAATGCGTTGGTAGTTGGGGAAGAAATTTGCTCACCTGTGCTTACGCGATTTTTACAAGCTACTCCAGATATTTGTACAGTTTTCATCTGTCCTGGACAATGGTGGATTGAAAGTCCTTCGCAGTACTTCCTATTTTGGCAATCTAAACGTTTGACTTGTTAAAATACAGCATTTAAATAAGTAAGAACACTCTACAGCGGTTGCCAAAGAAGAATCCGGTAAAACGTTTGAATAAGACTGTTGTTAGGATGACTACCAAAAGAATAACGAGAAAATAAACAAAGATCCACATCTCAACTGAAAGCTGAAATGCGAGAGCATGAATGGCTGGAATCTCAACGAGGTGTGTATTTACTGGATCACAATTTGAAAATCAGCTGCCTGTGTATGGCAGAGACTTCGTGTGCAAACTATAACAGGTAAAGAGCATACCATTTTAAGCACGCGACTATTTATGCTACGAACTCATGTTTCACGATTTGCATAACTCAAAGTTGTCACTCTGCACCTTAGTACAAGTAGCATTAAAACCCATATGCTGATGGTTACCTTATTTTCATCTAAGTTATCAGCAACAATTTTCTCACCTGCAGCTTAGGCTCCATATACGTGACAGGACGTCTGTCTCTTCATGCTAACAACTGCTTGGCGGTGGACATGTGGTGAGCAGTAGTGAATAAAACTGTGCTGGAGGTGATCTGAAAAGGGAACGAAGGAGTGAAGAACGGTGTGAATTTTGGAGGCTTGGACAAGCCACAACAAAACTAATGCCTCCATAAACTTTAAAGTGGAAGATAAATAGGGATTAGAGGCATTCTTATAATCTCTTTTATGTGTGGTGTTGATGTCGAAATCGTAGTCTTGGTACCTTTCGATGTGGTCTGCCAAACCAAATCACCGAGAGCGAAAAGCACACACTGATCCGTATTTGCTGTGAATTGTCTATTCACTGAGGCGATGCCTAAGAAAAGGCTTTTCGTGCCTTTGCAAAGGGAACCATAATTGACGCCCTTAAATGAATCTCATGCCCAAATGCACTTGGCGCAACGTCCTGTAAACATTACTGGTAAATTTCTCATTTATCCTCCTCCTCTTTTTTTAACTTACCCCTTTTGCTCTCTTTTACTCTGGACGCCATTACACAGCCTTGCCTTATGCTATGTTTGAGGCTGTGCCATCCGTACTCAACGCCTCCAATTAACCGCAAATTCCTACATTTGCTTATTTTCTGCCCTACTGTCATCATTTGTATTTTCCTTTTGAAATTCTACACTAGATTTCATTACTTTACTCTCCTCTACCTCCCCATCTTCTACGTTTTGAACATTTCCTGGACTCACTATTAAAGACTTGCCAAAGCAACAAGGAAGGCTAGGTATTGTAGAAAGTAGCGCTATCCCTTCCATTGCCTGCAGCCAGCTAGGGTCTAGAGGTTTGTTTGTGATCTCAACCCCTGTTTTGCTCCGAATTTCCCCGCACTTGTGCCGGTGTAGGACTAAGACTGTAAAAGAGGTTGTCTAATCTAATTTCACCGGTGGTATAAAGCCCTGAAACATTAACATGCGAAACCGCACCAGTGAATATACTTTATACCACTTGAATCACTTCGTGTTTTTGGTGGTGTGAGACGCATATGGAGACAATCGAGGGTGCACTTAGAGCCAAGTATAAATACATTTCCACAATGCGCTGTTATGCTATGCGGCGATTATAATGCATATTTTGTTCAGAAAAAAATTGATAACTATGTCGTGTGACGCAACTTGGTTTTATTTCCTAAAGGGATTAAGAGGAGTTAGGCCTTGACTAAATCTTATTTGCTAAAGATCCTATCATTTAAGCACAGTTAAGCAAGGGGCAAATGAAAGAATCAAGCTGCACGATGAACTGTGTGTATTTATCTAAGCAAATGAAGTCTACTTCACCCTAACACATCGAAGAGGCTGACCTTCATTGCGTCGAACACTCAAGTCGATCGCTTGTGTAATGAATTCTTGATTAAAGTATGCTCAAACATGCCTACATATTATTTTCCGCATACATCATCAAAACGCCCACGAACCTTTTATTCACAACAATAGCAGGGCACACGAAAGGACAAGGTGAAAAACGTTGCATGGAACCACAAACTGGACTGGCTACGTGTTAGTAAATTAAAGTTCCCATTTACTTAAAACAAAGTTCCTATGACACAGGATAGCAATTTTTCCCATCAACCATTCGTAGTTTTGCAAATGGGTGATGCGATTGTTCTTGTGCTTCTGCCGCTTAAGCTCTTTTATCCCAAGCTACACTATTTATGAAGGAAACACCAATTCATTGCGAAATCATTAGATGCGTTTTTATTTACACAAATGCAATACTTTGTTTGAACCATCGGTTTCGGCCGGGGTCATAGAGGTGGCCATATTGTCCTAGCTGCATAGGCTGGCCTAGGTACCATGCCAGCAGCTTGTTTTCCTCTACCCGTTAAATATGTATGTTCTACTCTAGTATTCTGCCTTCTTTTGCCTTCGAGGGAGCCTCGGTAAGCTACACAAATTCATGAAGCACTTTTTGACCGATTTATAAGCATCATTAACCCGGATACAATAAGTTCAGCCATTACTGCATATTTTTCGCATATGAACTTGAATGCACTGAAATACGCATAAAGGGGGTATGCGTTACGCTCGGATCGACTGGTATACGTCAGGTCGCAGCTCACTCATTTGTGCTTCTATAAACGCCTGCTCCAAGATTTATGCTCACGAACTCGGAAAGTTGTGTCATTTCGCCTTATTGTGATTCTTATTTAATTGAACTGATGTGTTGTGTTTCCAATAAGGCGTGATATTAAAACCATAAGGCACATATCGCTTCCGGAAAAGCGACAGCTCTTCTCTACTTAATAGGTGCAGTTAAGTTGTGAGCTTTACATGAACAAAAACGGTATGATAGAGTCAATTATGTTTTGTCGAATGGTTGAGTAAACTATTGGCACTTCGGATGTGTGCAATTGCATCCCTTATTTGATGCATCACTTACCCTAGCCAAACCCTACAAGATTCTACCGTTTTGATAAAAGTTTTAGGACAAAGCGAATTTTAATAAAGAATGCTAACTATTCTCTGCATAGGTGACCGATTGCAATTACCATCACCATTTTTTATTTCTAAATACCTATCACCACTGCAGCACGATTTATAAGAAAAACTGTCAAAGTACTTTGTTATTCTACAGACTCTTGCTTTACTTCCAAAATTGGGTTCAAAATAACACATTGCTGTCTCCTTGTGGGCCCGAGTTTTGGTGCAATTTACAGAAAGGTAATAAACAAGTGACTCTTAGAACAATGCGTTCCCTGGCCGAAGTGGTGGGAGGTGCGATGCACCCTAAAGCTTGTACTCATCTGCATTTTCCACTCAATTTCGATTTGAGGTCAGAATATGCTGTGTTCAGGGGCCAAATAATGTAGGCAGTCAGACAATGAAAATGGGATAAGAGCGAAAGCTCTTCAGGACAAATGTTTGACCGGTTTCTCAAAGCGAGTTTAGAAGGTGGATGAACCCTCTTTCTTTTCATGTAGAAAAGAATGTTAATATTGCCGCTGGATTCAACCAGATCTCAGGACTACTTCTGTTTTTCTAAAGTTCTTTTTAATCATTATACTTTATTTGTTTGCATTTTAATTCTATTTTTTATTATATTAGCATGGTTTAAATGTGCGCACCATCTACCAGACATTGACATTCCTTTTTTAACTTTTTAGGTGCACAATCTTCTAGCTTCCAACTCATTAGCTGGTGTAGGTATGATTGTCCTCCCATTCAGCTGATGCTTGCTCATCCGGCTCATGTCAAGCCTCATTCCAATGCCGCAGATGTAGGAATCGTATTTTCCTATGTGCATATCCTTTAAAATGTGTGAAACCTTATCACTAATGAAGTTTATCTTGCGATTCCTTGTAATAAGTGAACAGCTTGTATGATGCTCTTGCACCCTTTATACATTTTTTGCTTAAAAGAAATTATTCTTATCATTGTACCTTTATGAATGGATTACATCTGAAATGCATAAGCGACAAATTTCGCAGGTAGCAAAATGAATTTGATAATTTCTTTCTTACTGCCGGTATCTTACTTTAGCAAATGTTAGTTTCACCTTGAGAGGCCTGACTGCGTAATGAATGCTCGATATTTTAGAATGCTTTGATGTCCTCAGACTCTACTTAGCAGCAATTTTGTGCATTATGCGAATTCCCACCTCCAAAAAGGTAATGAATATGCTGCTTTTGACCGTGTCAAAAGAACTTTCAAACTGCATACCCCGTGGCGTTTTGAGGGCAAGTGAAGTTGATCAGAAGACATGGTCTTCTTTCTCATGATTTGTCGAATTCCGTGTGTCCTGGACTCACCTTTTTCGGTGCTGAAGGCGGATAAGGTAAGGAAAATGTCCAAGCATTGTTTATTTTGCCCCTTTTGCGTACTTACACCCATTGGTTTACACTCACCCAAACTGGTTTAGATCACAATCCACCAAATCACGTTAAATAAAGCCTGCAACAAACGCCATAATTGAGTCATTAAAACGATAGCAATTTATCTAGACATTATGTGCATGTGCGTGTCGCCAACAGTCTACGCATGATGCAAGCAAATAGCAGCTCTGCAGGTGGCATGCATATTGAGTTCGTGTTTCGATTTGGCACCGTTAGTGATGAGTCTGGAGCGATTGTGTCGTTTGTATCCTTCACAGACTTCTTAGTCTAGTTTCGAGCCAGCGGCTTTATTTAGCATCGTTTGAAGCGCACTTGACAAGCCAACATATATTATAAGAGGCTACAGGTGGTTTTGTAAAGGTAGAAATTCAAACCTACGTGCATATATTTATGCGCGTGTGCATTCGACTCTCGATGCAACGTGCAATATGGCAGTTGTCTTACGTTGTAAACACTTCATTTGGTTAATAACCAATGGGGATAAGCGAAGTGCTAAATTATAGCAATGTTTGTCATTTTGTACAACACTTTTTGGTGGCAAAAATTTGCCATGCTTTCTTCGTAGAATTGCTGTCTCTCTATGTGTGATTGCAGGGAATTCAGATCGAAAAAAGCGATGGCAACTGCCAAAGAACGTGCAGTGGAACTAAGAAAAGTCATCGACTGCGATTGAGAGTAATTGTAAATTTGAAGCTTGACGTGTTGCTACATCTACTCGATTAGAAGACATCCAACAAATTTACATGCAGGGGATTCAAGAAGCGTGAAATTCCGTCAAATTATCATTTTTACCTTAAGCATGCATATGCCATATTAGTCTGTTTCACTTTAACTTGCTTAAGCCTCTTCTTATGATTCCAAGTTGCACTGTTTTATCTACACTCGGCGTCGCCATCGTAGCAGTTTTTCAAAGGAATATCATGCACTCATTGCAGTGATTTCGCAGTAATAATGCACGATAAGATTATCATTTACAACACGCACAAATGTAGTTTAGCCTATGTTTGCTGGAGACAATATACTAGTTGTATTCAGCCATAGTGGACAAAAGATTGTCTGAGTCTTTGACTCTGGTCAGATCTGTCATGCAACGAACATTCGAGTAATGATTTTGCTGTCAGACCGCGTTGGTGGCCCAATAGCCAGTGCGTCACGGCATTGCTACATATCTTCTGTAATTAAGCCGACAGCTGTTGTTTTTGCCACGAGATATCGTAGAGCAGTGTTCATGACGCCCTCAATGTTGTCTTGCAATGCCTCCCTGTGACGCTTGGTGTCTCCACTTTCGTGACCCTTTCATACCCTTACCTCCGCGGCTAAACACTGATCATTTCAGCATTCCATTTCGCATGAACCAGAGTCACAACAACTGCAACGAGTAATTAGAAGCGAGGACAGAACATGAGCTCTATCCACTTAACCATTTCAAGCATCGTTTTAATTTTCATATTATTTACACGCCAATGTTATTTTGTCAGTATCATTTTTGTTTATTGTCGGTACAGGCAGACACACTTAAATGCGCTCACATTTGCTCTAAGAGTTTACCTGTATGTGTATAAATATGAGGAAATGACCCGCTAGTTACAATAATGAATGAATAACACTCAAAAGTATAAGGTGATGCATTAATATGATGGTAAATTATGAACCGATTCTTGTCACATTTGTCAATAGCATTGCATACACACTTGAACAAGTTCATGGAGTCTACCCGCTTACCATCCACAAGACTGCTAATGGATGCGCGAGTACATAAGTCATGCGCGAATTCAAAATGAGCCAAACCGCATGTGTTGATCATCCCAAAACCCCACTAATGTCACCTACCATTGAAGACACTGCGGCAACAACCAAAATAAGGCCATTTTGAACAATCCCGTGCATTACCTTAAAGTCGCCTTCCTTCTTATTCAGTGTTAAAATATGACAAATCCAACTCGCGATGTGCAAGTCTACCAAGTCTAACTCCCAAATTGCAAACCCACGTAAACTGCAACTCTGTTAGAGCACATCACATTTAATCACCGTACGTTACTGTTCAGGGCAGTCTCCGCCACGTCTACTTCAACTTCGATTCCACAGCACCATCGCCTTTGTTATGCTCGTCTCTCACTACACTTCGATTCGCTCCTTCTTTACTCCTCACACCTTTCTTTGCTTCCTTTGCTTTACATTCAAGCACAGAGTAGCCATAAGCCACAGCAGGAATAATCAACCCGGCACCAAAGTGGTCCCTGGCTACCTGCATATAAGATTAAAGAACATAAGCACTACCCGAATCAAATCACTCACCTTATCATTTACACTTTCTCCAGGTGGATCGCAGATCCTCATTTCATTGGGGTAAATAGCAAGAAGTGATGCTTTGAATTTCATCGGCCTACCTTCTAAGACACCTGCAAACAAGTCGGATCGTTAGTGAACCTCGAATCTCGAGGACAGTTGCAACTCTAATGCATACAAAAGAAATCATTATTGTCCAATACATTTAAAATTAGCATTGAACGAGGAATGAAACGGAAGATTGTCTTAGGTTCCAGCTTTCGACCAAATTTGATACAGCCTGCCGCATGCGATTCGCCATTGCTTCTGAATCCTCATCCATCCTCATTTGTCCCTCTAAGCTCTATAACAATTTAAAGGACGTCTGCAAAACTTTTTACTTCACTCCGAGGTACCAAGGTTATTGATAAATACCAAAGCTTTGTTCCACCTTCACCCAATAATTATGGCACTCCACTGCCTAGGAATTTACTATCATGGGAGAAGAAGTTGACATCGGGGGACAAACGCCCTCACAAACTGCCGTAGATAAGAAGACCTAGGTGGGGAACTTCCCTATGCATCCTGTTTCAGCTCATTGAACTCAGGTTCCACACATTACTGAATCTACTTGGAATCGCCCACAGGGTAGCTCTCTCCCTTCCTCACTAGAGCGATAAGCCTACCATGACGTTGTCTTCGTCGAGTGGATACTCCACGTGAGTAAAAGAGTAAATGCCGACAATTTTACAGCCTTCAACTGTTCCATAAATAGCTCCCTGAATTTGTTTGCCGCATGACCAATTGCTCGCTCCTCGTTTCAAGTACACACGCCATCTACACCCCTCAACCACCTACGGAATACAAATTCCACTACCTCCTTCATGTCCCGATCCCACCTGGTCATCATTACATCAAGACCTGTTGTTTGAATGCATGTGGCTAACATTCTCCATCGTTGGTGATATGATTCACGAGTTGGGGTGATGAGAGTTTTGCACGCTCAGAGAAGGACCAGTGCCCTTGCTGCACCTTCGCCGTCTCTGTGATTGGCACTGCTGTGGGGAGGCAGAGACGCAGGCACAAACATTACTTCACCGAGTTGAAATGCCACATTAACCACCACATCATCAATGGAGGCGGTTCTCTAGCAAATTCGTCAAGTTAGCACATTCGCAATGCATACACTTAACCAAGTAGTCCTCAGTACAAGGCGATAAGCGTATGACGAAAACACTTCCTGCTGCAGTTCATTCGACAGAGATGTGAATCCTTGTTGTATGCAGTACCCTCACACTCCGCTATCATCCCCTTCCTTCATACACAGACAAACTTTATTCTAGCACTGAAGTCGCACAGTTCTTTTGAGTAAAATAGTCAAGTGGTCTTCGCGAGGAGTGCGCCCTTGACAAAGCTTCCCTTTTTTTGACAGTTATTGAAAGCGTCAGACGTGTCCCCCCTATTTTCATTGCGCCTTGGCCCTACGTTGTCGACTCGTCACAACTTCGCCTGCTAGAATAGTTGGCATTCATTTAGACACACCTGATAGCAAGCGCGGCACATTCAATATGTCAATGAGCGCTCGTGGCACACCAATCACCCAACTTTGGTCCTACCACAACTGACGAAACCGGAACTGAGTCGAATGAAGCGTGATGAAACAGCACCATTCGAGACAACACGTGGTGCGTTGGCCTCGTCTTCTTCGCCTCCTTTCCTCCCCCTTGACAGAAAAGAATCAATCTAGGTGAGCAGTGATGAGATTGATGCCCGTTTAGAGAGTTCACTTACATATCGGAGAGGTGTAATGCCGGTTCAGTGATGAGAAGCATGCTTGCCGAACGCAACTCGCCAGGCTAGAAGGACTACTGCGAATCTGGTGGCGGCTTCAAGCAGGTGGATACCGATTACCGTTGATAGGTGATGCGTTAGCCAGCCCGACAACTCTATCCAGTAGTGCAATGAGTCTGCCTCCCCACAGCAGTACCAGTACCGATTTCAGAATTCAAGTCGTTAGTGAAGTTCATATTTAAGTGTAAATGTCGTTACTGTATGACTTACAAATAGATCTGGATCAGGTCCGTGACAATCGATCGCATTGTGAAACCAAAGATATACATTTTAAGGGCAAGTTTCAAGGTCCAATAGCGTTATATAGATGAGAGTGGTTATGTAGGCAGAACTTTGCCACCGTATTGCCCTGCATATTGATTTAGCTCGGTTTCAATGTCTAGTCACGTCTTTTGGGTCGCAGCAAAGCAATAATGTTAACGTCGAGAGATCTGGCTGGCCAATCACGGTCATCGTTTCCATCCCCGATACATACGTCATGTGTTGACGACCCCAACAGCGCGCTGAGGACACTGCGGTAACAACCAAGGTAAGGCCATTCAAATCAAGCCCATGCATTACTTTAAAGTAGCCCTCCTTCATGTTTGATGCTAAAATATGCCAAATTTAACTCAATGCGCAAGTCCGCTAAACCCAAGTTCCAAATCACAAACCCACGAAAGCTGCAGCTCTGCAAGACCACATTACATTTATTCATCGGACGTCACTGTTCAGAACACTTTCCACCACGTTTACCTCAGCCTCATCGCCACACTCCACTATACTCTTCTCCTTCTTTACTCTTCACACCGTAATTTGTTTCCTGTGTTTTGCTTTTAGGCGCAGAATAGCCATGAGCCACAAAAGAGATAATCACCTCAACACCGAAGGAATCCCTGGCCACCTGTATCTAGGATTGAGGAAGGTAAGCACTACAAAAATTAAACCACTCACCTTATCATTTGCATCATCAGGGTAAATAGCATTCAGCCACTCGACCCCTGCAAGAAACTAAACAAGAAAAGAGAGTAGGAGTTCTGCATTTCAATTTCATCCGCCCACCTTCAGGAGCACCTCCAAACAATTAATGCCATCAAAAAACCTCGGATCCTGAGAATTGCAGAGACTCAGTATTTAGCGATGATACTGGCGAATGATTGCCTCGGATGCCAGCTCTCCATCAAATTTGACAGTCCTCAACACGCCAATTGGTAAACCAAACTCAGTGTCGAAAGAGGTTGACCACGAGCTGACTCCTAAGCTAGTGAAATCGTAAGGGGTGTCTTCCTTTCATTTGCCGTCCATTGCGGGCGACAGGGCCGTAAATGCGCTTCCGGGAGCAGGCTTCTACCAGTTCTGATCTTCGGTTGTAGTGACTACCCTGGTTTAAAACCTACGCGTTTTGAGTGTCGAGATGTGAGATGGAATCTTGATTGTACTTCCCTTATTCAAATGATGAAGAGGTTGATTGCTGAAAAAGAACTGCACTTTCGATACGACGTAGACATTATTCCGGACCCTGGCGCAAAGAACTAAATATACAAGCCGTTTCGCACCCACTGATCTTTTGCCTAAAATAATGCCCACGTCATATTTTAAACTGCATTTCTTCTTCAGCATTCAACCCATCCATCATTTAAACAGGATAAGTACATTCAAAGCTCCATCGTGCATCCCACACGAAGATTGCATTAGTTTTTGGGCCAAAACTGCTGCATGGCTACTCCACGAAGTTCATAAACGACACCCAAACGAGAATAATCTGCGTTACAATCTCCCCCATAATAAGAGAAACGTACGCTACTCTTCCTCCTCTTCAGCTTATAAAACTCAGAGGCCGAGAGCAACTCAACTTTCCAGGCAGCCTCGCGCTTCAGCTTAAATAGCTTGCAGGTGAAGCGATTGATTTGAAGCCAAATACCTTTTAAAACAATATCAAATCTACATAATAATGCGTAACCTTTCTTCCGAAAACCAACTCATGCTCAATAATTTAACAACCTGCCTAAGATATGCCTGAAATAGCTACCTTTCATTCCGGGAATTTACCGAATGAAAGGTAATGTTGCTGAGAAAATTCACAAATTCGACTTAAGATGTTGTACTCTACGTGATTTCTATCTGCAATCTCGTCTACAATGTAGACGAAAACGCAGGATTCGCAGTGTCAACTCTAATACTAGATCTAATTTTCCAAAATTTTGCTCCAATCGAGTATTATGTTAAGCGCATCTTTACAGACATGTTTGCATAAACCGTAGCATCGCCATCTGCCTCCTCGCCTCTGCTGCTATAACTGACGCGAGTAAAACCAATGTTATACATTGTGGTTATTATTTATGCAAAAGGGGTTCACGGAAATACCGACCTTTCCTATAACAAGGTTTAAGTTATTTTCCCTCCTCTCTCCAAATGGAATCGTATCAAGAAACATAAGTATTGCATAGCCACCTCCTCCCCCTCCTTTCGAGCATCTACCCTATCGGTCGTCATTAAGCAATCCTTCAGGCGATTTTCTTTCTTCCATTAGTTCGCAGTCCTCATCCTTCTATCCACCCAGCGGATCACCTTCGTGGAGCCGTACCTTATCGAAGTGGATGGTTATTGACAAGGCGTGGAGTTGTGCGTTGCAGATGAGGCAGTTCGTAGAAGGCGACTACCCTCATTACGCGGAACGACTTTTGCTCCAAAGACGGTAGAACTTGCTGTGAGTTTTGGGTGGGTAAATTGGACTACTTCATGACACCGCCAATTTTTAACAATCGTCGCATTTAATAGGATTTGTCACTGGCTTACATTTATGTGGCTTTATTAACAGATAGCGAACATGTGGAGGTGGCAAGGGGAGAAAGTGCAGAAGCAAAAGATAATGTGTGCGGTTTGCATGAGTGTAATGATGGCAATAGTGGTGCTGAGAGTAGCATTAATGAATAATAATAGGATTAAAGTCGCTGCTCATATATGGCATGGGAGAAGGACGTCCATCCACTTCCCTCCAAAGCCGTCCTTTTTACCTATGGTGTTCAGCATTGTGACTCGGCCTTCTTCAGCTGGTTATGCTGCTCAACGAGGCTGCAAATTTACCTGGGTGAGCGCCTTCTTATTTTAATTTTTGATTCTCGCCCTGAGTGATGCAGTTCCACGAAAAGTGGTTTCCACGCTCCTCATCACAACTGCTTGATTGTCCATCCACATGAACGTGAAACTCGTTCCTCACCAGGCCGTGACAATTAAAGTCGTAACAAATCATGCTTTGTTGCGCAATGATAGTTTGCATTTAAAACAATAAAGTGGATGCAAAATATTTTGTGAGTTCCGAGCAAAAAATTGGACACATTTAGACAAATAAACGCGGTTAGTGCTATTACGTAACCGATGCGATTTCAAAAATGTCCTGATGAATTCTACGCCTGTCATCTTCAGCTTAACCCTTCACCTGATTCAACAAATTTATGTATTTATTAAAAGCACTGCTCATTTTGCAAAGTTGTTCTTTCGTTTGATCTTGGTCATGTATTATCAGATCGTCTTAACCTCATTTTGTGGGAATTGTTGGACCCATCCCTATGATATCTAGGAATTCAACTTCACAGCTGCGCATATCATGTTTCTTTAACTTACTGTCTGCCGCTTTATCAAAGGATAGATTAGGAGGGCCATCAGCTATTTGTAAGAGGCTATTTTACTTCATCATACCCATCTTCAAAATGTCCACTTGAGTGCTTTACTTCGAATAGAAATGGAAATGAATTCTAGAGGCGCTAGTGGAAGTGTTGCTCTGGTCTTCAGTAAAGTGTTACCCATGATTCATCTTTGAACAGCCTTTTCAACATAGACAAAGACGATGACTTCCCCACTGCCCTACAACATTTGAAAGGAATGGTCTATTCCGGAACTGAAGTGCAATAACTCCACTTGATGCATACAGATCTCTTTGGGTAAGAGGCTGTTTTCTTGAATCAATTTTTTGCAACACTTCCTCTTTTATAATCATGTAGATCCTCGGATAGATGGATAAATACGGTGTGTAACAAAAGGACCCACAGACCTAAGTTGCCACGACCTGACATCAATAACGTTGTCATGCTGCTACGTAAAGGTCTTCAACTGCCAACCATGCTTAAATAAAAGCCTTTCTCAAACCCGTAAGTCCTTCTAGTGTTCTAGCGAATCCACGCACGTTAAAAGAGGAGACATTTAGTCATGACTTTAACAAAGAAGGTAAATGCTGGAAGAAAACGCCACACTAAGATTACAGCATTGATGAGAGAGCTCAATTGATGATTGAAGCCATCCAGATGAGACAATTTCCACACCACTGCTTCGTTCAATCACTCTTAGTACAGCCGTTAGTTGTGGAAATTTATCTCCTCCTCAGTACCCTCCATAAATAATGCATCGAGATGATGGCCATCGTTCGCCGCATCGCAGGTGAGTCAATCTAGTAGATCGAAATAGGCCTTGTGCCACCCATCAAATGTAACATGAAATGCAAACAAGGTTAGCTAAGACATTGGAGCACAATGTCAGTCTGTCTACATAATGGTGGGGGTAATGAACCCCACATGAAAGATGCCTTGAGAAAAAAATCATCTTGATGCCATGTTGGTAGGATAGTGAACGCTTTTAGCGCGAACGTAGTGGTAGAATGAGGTGTGGAAGGTGAAGTAGATGTCTGCAAGTGTTGTACCCTAACAAAGGGGAGAGCATTGGAGAATTGGCCGCTAAAAAAGGTAAGGGAGAGTGTGTACTGCATCGGTGGTTTGTTGAACGCCAGATGTCGGTGGTGGGAAAGAGGAACGGAGTCATAACTTACCTCGCCGTTGTACCTTAGCCACCGAATGGGTCGTCGTCGGCGCGTGAAATGTATTTTGTCTAAGTACTACGTGCTATTTGGTCTTCTTTGTGGAAGGGTGGGTGGTGGGGATAGGCTAGGGGGCGACGAAGCGCGTATGGATTAGTGAAGGAGATATCATTCTACAAATTGAAGCGATGTCGGCCAGAGCTCATTTGTGAGTGATGCTGACCCATAAGAACAAACTAGTGCCTGGAGACTGGGCCTTCACTTCGTGGTATGACCCTCGCACCATATTACTCGCCTCTCACACTTTCTGTACGGCAGTTAGCAGCATGTTCTAATCGCATCAATGCACACTCTGTGCTGTGCCTTCATGAATATCTTTTGAGAAGCAGCTACATTCCACTTGTTCAGCGAGAGCGCTAATAACAAGCAGTGAATGAACCACGCACCACGAGTCGCTGAAATGAGCAGCCAGCGACTTCACCTCCTCTTAATCATTGGTGCATGCGGAGCTCAAGCCATTAGCCACATATGCATCCAAGTAAAAATGACGGGGATATTTAGAAGTGGGATGAAGTAGATGCAAAATAATGGGGGCTGTTTTGAAAACATAGGGGTCAGTAGGTGAATGTGTGCGAAGACAACGTGGACTCGTGGGCCTATCGTGTCTTGTTTTGGGCGTACATGTATGAGTCGCGTGATGTTTGCATGCAGCATGGTGAAATAGAACTTGCTAGCACACTCGACTGTCTCTCTCCACACTGCTCAGAAGGCATGGATTCAGCACCCATTTACTTATAAATTCACTCACCAATCTACCTCGTCATCCCTTACCATCCCCGTCTATCCATTCTTCCATTCCCACCTCCATCCTCTTATACATCCTTCTGCCATTTCAGCATACGTCCATCAGTCAACCTTCCTTCCCAATCCCTCTCTCCCTACCTCCCTTTCTTTTATCCTCCACCCACCCAACATTCCACTCAACTTATCATTCATTCCATTCCCATGCATCAAGCCATTAATTGCTTCCAACTTTTCTTGCCCAATTCAAGTGATTTTCATCCACCGCCCTAATCATGGTACCACTTGTCGTGTAGTTATACCCCTCTGACACTGGCCATTTCGCCTCACACCCAATTCATTTGCCAGTCATTTTCCTCCAGTCTGTGACTATCCATAACAATCTTCTGCCACAATCATATACGGTCCCTTCTCTCAAGTGCCTTTTGACACAACGTGACTCACTTTTGCCGACCTAGTTAGAAAATGAACTCTGCGAGGAACATGCCCTAGCGACTCTTTTAGCTTCATCGATGAGCTAGGCAAAAGAGCGGTGTTTCCAGCCAGCAAGATTGATGTGATCCAATTCACTAGCAACTGTATAATTCACTTTATTATTGCCGTCCTCAGCTAAAAGGAGGATCGTTGGAATGTAGCGGTTAAACCTACTACACATCAATCACTGTCAAGCAGTAAAGTTTAATGCCCCTATCTTCAAAATGCCATCGTCTCGAATGCATTGCTGTGGCCATTTCATAATTTGATGTTGACAGAGTACTTACTCGAACACTTCAAAGTAGTGATAAAATCAAATCCACTGTCTATGATCTCTGTGATTGTCTGGTTTGATTTATACGAGTCGCATTTCTCACTTTTCTCATGAAGTCGTTAAAAAGTAAGAGTCGAATGCAATAACTCCCAGGTGGAAGGAATACCCTCACAAGGCGGGCTTGCATAGCCATTTAAATCTCCCTATAAAGCAGAGGGCGAGTCCACAACATCATTTCTGGTGGCGTCGCACTCCGCACAAGATTTCACCCTGAGACTGGCCCTTTAAATGCGTTAAAACACCATCGACAGTTGTCCACTACATTATTCAGAAGCTGTTTTGTTCCGAATTGGAGAGCATTTGTGCTATAGAGATGGAAGGCGATTAAAGGCAGCCTCAAAACAATGCTTTCCTCACCGTCAGTTTAAAAGTAAGGCCTGCATCCGGAACACCGCAGACACTAGAGTGGCCTAATTCGGCGTCCAGGTCAACATCGGAAGCCTCCATTTTATACTTGATTCTTCCACATTGTGACTACGACCAGACTTTTCATACTTTCCTCCCACTTCCAAACACTTTTCATTCTACTCATCTACATTGTGGCCAGTTAGCATTTAAGCATCTGAATGCTAAAGTAAAATGATGATAAAGGAGGCAATGAATTAATCGTCTGGCGATGCCATTTTGCGAAAATGTTTCCAACTTGACTGACTAACTAGTCCTGGTTGTGTCCAAAGAAATATTTTTATAGCTCACCTTCAAGCAAAGCTGTGTGGTGTCTTGGCCTTAGCAAGCGTGCCTGCAGTCCATTTTACACACCGTAATGCACTTTTTGTTAAGCTGATGGTTTCGATTACGATCACTTGGGATGGTCACATTGCCTGTATTGGGTGGGCTAGACTCTGGGTCCTCCTAGCAGCAACGATTCCTTTCTGTTTGCTAACTACGAATTTTCTGTCCTAGCATTATGCCTTCTTCTGACTTCAAGGAAGTCTCCCAATTGTGCGCACACGTTAAAGACGCTTAGATGCATAAAAATGGTTTTTGGGCGAAGATTTGATCGTAACTGAAACAAAAAATAGTAAATACAATCCGTAGAGTTTCGAAGGCAAGACAAAAGAATGGGTGCATTTTATCTGGCTGAATAACGGAAGTAGATGCAATGGCCTGGGTTTCCATTGTGGGTCAGTGGTCCCAAATGCTAGCGATCCACCATCCAGTCTTAATTTCAGGTTTGCATACCAAGAGCGACGACCTGGTCGATCGACATGTGTGTGTCAACTTAGCTGTGGGCTGGTGGTGACTAGGCTTGGATGTGTGTGCGTGCGTGTGTGTGTGTGCATTCAACGGGCATACTTCATCCTGTCGACTAAAGTAAACGTACTTTCTAGTGACTGACTGACATTAGGCTTGAAGTGTCAGAGAGTAATAGAGTTTCATTTGTCCCGGTGTGCTCTCACGTGCGCACAAATGAGATGAGGTAGAGGCAAACTGCTCAAGAATTGGAATGAAAGCGTGAAGGAACTGCGTCTTTCGTATTGCTTACTAGGAGACCAAGTAAAGCGCTAGACAGGTCAGACGATGCAAGGTAGTAAATGAATCTACTTAGTAGCTAATCAAAGTAATGCATGAAAATGTGCCGTATTTCCTGCCATTTGGCGATCGCCATGCAAGAATAAAGTTGCCAGCAATATGAAACTGAATGGAAATGATAGCTCTCCTACAGAGAAAGAGAGCTCGTATTGACAGCTTACACACGTGTTCCTATAAGCACATGGTAAGGAGATGTAAGCCAATGGAATGGTTCACTCTTGAACCACAAAGCAAGTCGCACACCCACACGCATAACGTAGAACCACACGCATTGTTGGGTTGTTGGATCGATTGTGTGAGTGTTCTCTGGTAGCGGCTCCTGCTGGCTTCTCACACGTCCACCTATTCACCACCATGATTTCGAATCAGTCCCCACTATCTTGCGCCTACTTCATCCCACTTCTCACTTTCTCTTCCAATTTAATTTATGTAAAACTGCAGCTGGTGACTTGAGGTCTGCATTCATCAATAATTTACAACAGGCGAAATCGCTAGCTGCCCATTTTACTTGTAATTCTACAGTCGTCTACAAAAATTGCTCATGCTAATGAAGATTAAAGGCAAATGACTGTCAAATCGACCAGCCTGCGGAGTGATGAAGCCTGCAGCAAAAATAAACAGCTTGTTTTGCAAACGCAAGCATTGAGGTTCTATACACAGAGAAGGCAGAATAGTTGTTGAATTTGACAGATGTTCGGGGAGACTCATGCAAGCACTAAGGCCATGGGAGCTAGTAGAGCTCCAGTGACTAAAGCAGCACTGGTAGATCCACCAGTGGCGACGGTTTTGAGTGTGGAGCAGGAACCCATTGGAGTGGTCGTTGCAGGATTCGACGAGGATGGCCTCGTCGTGGGGATCGCAGGAGTGTGAGTCGAACTGCTATTCTTTGTAGTGTAGGAGTCATTATGGAACTCGGAGCTCCGACCAATGAACTTCCCCGTTCAGCTTAAAAAATTCGCTTCACTATATGTTTCGTCGCCTATATGTCAACAAACTGTTAACAGAGTACATTGTGGCATTTTGGGCTCTCACGAGGTGAGCGTGACGTAAATGTATGTAGTCGATTTTATGGCAGAGGATACTGTAAATTAAAGCAACAGAACCATTTTAGTAGTAGCAATAAGCGATACGTCACTGTAGGCTGGATTCGATTAGTACTGGTTGCTTACAAGCAAAAGTTTTGCTTTTGACAAAAGAAGCATAAAGAACTTGCATTCCTCCTCACCTGGTGTAGTCGTTCTGACTCTATCAGTGCAGACCCGATGTTCACGGTCATCCGCATCACCCTCTGCAACGCGTGCACATGCAATGGCAAAAATGGTCTGATTTGGCTTTAAATTTGGGATGGTGTAATTTTTCCAGTTGGTGAGGTAGGTGCCGCTAAGCAGAACCTTTTCGACTTTCCAAGGATCACTATAGCCAATGATTGCCCATCGGGATTAGTTAAAGGTTCGCTGTAAGGATCGATCGCCTCAATTCCCACGTTCTGTGGAGCTCTAGGATCTGCACATTTGGAAATGAAGAGCGACGTCTGCATTATTGTAGGGAGAGTGAGATGGTCTAATTTGCCCCAGTGTGCCCCCACGTGACGCCATATTAGGCCAGATTGAATCAAAATGCTTAAGCATTAGGGCGAATGCGTGAAAGGTGACAGGAAGTGGTTAGAGGAACCTGTGTCGATTACTTCGATTTAATGGTGGATCAAGTAAACCACCAGAAGTTATGAGGCATTGCAAGGAAACGAAGGAGCCTACTCAGTGGCACCAGGCTGATTTTACTGCGATTTGATGCAGTGCAAACGAGTGACAGTAACTAAGTCATTTCTAGCACTCCTTGGCTATATTTCTGTTGAGAATTACTTGTTATGCCTGCCCGATATTCTAACTTATTACTAATTACTATATTAACTCTAATTTGCTGAATGCTTACATTCACGTTTAGATAAAAGCAAAGCATGCAAAGGTACCTTACCTGTTTCCACTGTGAAACCGCCATGAAGTAATGAAGTTGCCAGCAATATGAAGCAAGGCAGAAGGGACGTCTCGCCTCCAAAAGATAACAGAACTTGTATCGACAACTCACACAAGTGTGCTTATAAGCATGCGGTGAAGGGATACGAGCCAATGGAAAGGCCTACTCTTGACCTACGGAGCGAATGGCGCACTCACATCCACACCATGGAAACACACATGGCATTGGGTCGTTTGGTCGATTGTGATGGCCTTTTTAGTGCAGACCGATTGCTAGCGTAAATTAACGTTGTTCTTCAAACTCTTTGTCAGTTCCTGTCTTTGTGGGTTATTTGCCCGCACTAACGAAGGAAGTCTCTCAAGCTTCGGGTTCGCAAAAGCAAATGGGGATGCGGTGGTGAAATGAATCAATGCTGATCTTCCAACTGTGGTGTCCGTAGGATTCGACGAAGAGGATTTGACATGTCTTGCAGAAGTGGTTAGAATTCTTCTTTAAGGACACTCATTCCCACTCTACATCCAGAAGTCTACATATCCTTCATGGTATTTTAAAATCTTGCACATTTGCCATCTTGTCACTATTAATAATGTGGCGTCCATGACTGCTTTATTAAGCTCTCCTGTTTCATTTTGTGTAGTCAAGTGCATGATAGAATGTAGTAGTCATGAATCAAAGAAAAATAGGTGGTAGCGACAAGTGGGCGTTGTTCGAGGCGCAATTCAAGAGTACTAGTGAGTTTGGTCGATTAATCAGCATTCGATGAAACATAAACTGTAAAATAATTATTATGCACAGCACCGCAGCCACCGCCACAACTCTCCCGTGAGTGAAGATTATTCACCAGTCCTCCAAACCTCCAGTTAAGTGCCTCCGCCAACAATGTCGGTAATGAATTGCGTCAAGTGGAGACAAAAAAGTAACCAAATGATAGAGCCTCCTCCTTTACTATCAACTATGGGATTGGTGGATGTCACTTAATACGCTCTATTAATAAATAACTCTAAATGAAGCCTCTACACCTAAACATGCGTATCTATACACGCATTATACAAAAATGTATTCGCATGCACACATGTGTATGCGCATGCAGAATCCCATCTTAAAAGTTAAGAGCGCCTACTTTGCTGCTAGCTTAAGAAGCGTCTTCAACACAAGGTGGTGGCCCTGTGCGCCCTAAGGCACATCGTACATCCGTAGATATCCGCTTCGGTAGAGAAAAAAGCGAAGTAACGAGAACCTAAAACATTACTTACAATGCGCTTAATGTAAAAACAAGGGCACGTTCTGGAACTCATCTCATCCTTGCATGTAATTTAGGCGCAGGAAAGCAAAGGCACATCTTTGGTCAAAACTCAAAGTGATACAGGCAGCCCAGCAAGGCCCACTAAGTTGCAATTGATTCTTTGATTTGCCTTCCAGTTTCTGTGCCATTTACTTACTTTAGTTCCTTATAAGAAGTGTGGAGGTTATTTGCCTGCAAAGACCGTTAAATGCACTTGGTATTTTATAGCTTTCGAAACAAACTGCCCAAGTTTCCCGTTTGAGGGAAGATGTGCAGGGTACCACCTGATTAAATTGTAATTATTACTTCTTCTCGAAGCCACGTGGCGTCAAGAATTGACACAACATGTGGAACGCAGATTTTGTGTCCTTGACTTGCCGTGACTACCCATCTGTGATATGATTCGAAACAGGTGTGATGGAGTGTTAAGGTGTGCTCATTGTTTGCTGAAGAACCGATCTTGATTGTCAAAACTGAGATCAAATGTCTCAGGATGAGGAGTTGATAGGTGCCATTGCGCTGATAAGTAAGGAAAGGCTAACCTCAAAAATGGCTTTTGAAAAGAAATTTCTGCACATCTTGCGACTTTATTATTCAAGTTAGGCTAAGCCATGTAATGTATATCTGCGCATAGCCTAGAATATATTCGCATGCACAGGACGATTCAACCAGCAAAGACTGCCACCTCTGCCGCCGAGTGCAGAAAAAGGCCTTCTTTGATTTCAAAATAAAAAATGGCTGGTTCCTAGTAGAGGCTTGAATATTAATAAGGGGCGATTGCAGTTATGGTTGTTAGAATTACCATGGCGAAAGATTGGATTACTGATCGCGACCTGACGTGAACAGAAAGGTCGAAGTGGAGTTTGAGTGGTTTTTGGATTGGCGTTTTCAGTCAGAAAACAATATTTGTGCACAGCGCACCAACATCACGGGACATTCTCTTCCTTTTATTTCAACTTTGCCTATTTTGTCAATTTTCCTTTTTCCTTTACTTTTGTCATGGTTTACGATTCAAATAAAGCCTAAGTTTTGCTTGGCGATCTTTTGTGGCACAAGCTTTAGTGATTTCATAAATGGAGCATTACAAAGGCTAGCTGCATAGAGCGTGCTAATCTTCGCTTTAAGCATACAGTTTTGCATTTGGTCTGTTCCAACATCGACAAAAGCTGTACACCACGCTAATTTTCCTCATTGGTTCGGGTTTTATTTATATCTAAATTGGACACATCAAAAACACTGAGAAAACCGAGAACAGGATTGCTTTACGCCCCATCCGTTATGCTGAAATGTTGAGATGAGTTTTGGAACAGAAATGATTTCAATGATAGCTGCTTCATGGCCCTTGAGACAAAGTGTGCTTGCACAACTGTATACGAAACTGAGCATATTGCTCGGTTGCGGTGGACCCACTAAGTGGACTTTATAATTAGCTGGGTGTTGAAAGTGGTGTTAACTCGACCAATGATTACAAAGGTGGTCATTCTCAAACCGCCTTTTGGGAACTGCAAATTTGCATTTGCATAGCTTTCGTGTTGGTGCTACTTCTCAGGTGTCTGTATTGGATGAATGAGACCTCTCTGCCTTCCAGATCTACTTACAAGTGTGTGTTCCTCTCTACTGCTTCCAAACGATTATAAAAAAGGCGCCTTCACTTCTAACACTCTTAATAAGCAAATGTTGAGGCTAGAGCGTTTAGACCGTCTGTCATTAGATTCAGGATAAAGCCTTTGCAAAGACGTTTGAGGTACAGTGAGGAGGAGTGACAGAAAGGGTTTATCTTGGGAATTAATACAGGCAAGGGTCTAACTGTGTAAGAAATTCACCCCAACTCCTACTGGTAATGATTCATTTTCAAGAAATCTTTCCTTTTTGAAAGTACTAAATAACACTTGAGAGGACAATTCGAGTTCATGCTTGCCTAAGCTGTGTTACGCGCGTCGAATCAGCCTTCTGCTCGTTGCAATCTGAACAGTGCTGATCAACTGAATCGCGTAATGCTACGATGCTGTGAAGAATTAGAGGATCGTAAAGATGTTGCATTTGTTTTGCACAGCCTCCATGATTGTATTAGTGGAGTGCGAGACCAATGATTCTACACGTCAACTGAGGGGTAACAGTGGAGTATAACTATCAGGCAAAGGGCTGCTGTAAAGGCATGCAATTATGCAGGGATAGACAATGAAGGAACTATTTGTTGGCATAAAAGGAGCTGTACGCTGTTTTTGTAGTAAGGAGTTGAGTAAGAGCTGTCCCGTTTGCCATTCGTCTGTGGCGCAGAAATTTGCTTTTCGCTGTTAACTACAACATCGTTTCTATTTTGAGTGTTCTGCGATGCATTCTGTACAGCAAAAGCTCATTTCCGATTTCTCTATTATTTAGACCGTGGTATTACCAAATGAAGTGTAAATTTAAGAGAGGTTTGCCGAGGCAATGCCTGTGAAGTAGAGCACCCAAATCAGACAGCGCAGATCCATGATTACTAAAGCACGTTAAAAATAGATAAAATGGGGTCCAGAGTCGAAGTGTAATTCATTTAATTTGACCAATTGTTACCTGATTTTCTGCTGTTGCACTCAAAGCATCTTATTTATCAATAGGTTGACACATTTGTACACAAATACAGACCTTTACTTGTGTACATATTCATATACACGAAAATGGATGCTCATTAAGAAGTGTATCCATTATGGTCGTGAGCCAAATGCACAGGCTCTGCGATGACGCTTCTGAAAGAAGCGAGGCACACTGTGCATCTATAGACATGCATTTTGGTGAAAAGAATGCCAAGTTGCGCAAAATCCTGCAGAGGAGCTTAAGATGAATTCAACGGGTAAGCAAAAAGACCTTCTATATATGCCCTCAATATTGCATGTGGCTAATACGCAGGGGAACGGCAGTCGCGTACAGGGCCAAAATGATGAGCGATGTAGGAATGCGGATAAAGTTTATGGAAGGGAGGGGAATTTGTTTTCCGAGAAAGGCTTTTTACCATACCGAGCATTCTCGAAGACTATATTCCTGCATATTTGAAACAAAGCACCATTTTTTTGTCAGCAACGAGCAAAAACTATTCACAAATCCATAACGCATGGGCATGAAATAATAAGTTATGAGCTGGCGTATCAAGCAGGACAAAACCTTTTATTATTGAAGATGCCTGGTCCTCCCACTTGCTTTACGCTCATTGTTAAATTTAGCTTGTCATTATTCTATGCAGTTGCTTCACTAATCCTGTTAAAGAGACCTAGCAAAGAATAGTTTCTACAAGATCCGTGGGTCTACTTTTTAAATATATGCTAGTTACTTGGTGTGACTTTGCCTTGCCGATTTCTAAGCATATAAATGATGGGTACATTGACGAGATCGCTTTAGCAATAGAAAAGCATTCGTTGGACATCAGCAAATGCGACCAAGTAAGTTCACAAAAATGCGCAGGAAACCGAGCCAAATATCTTAACCAAAATGAGCTCACTAAGTAAATGTTGCAACTGAGTTTGGTTGAGAGGGTAAAAACTCGACTAGCAGTCCTAATTTGCGAATTGGCTGATGGGATCGTTAAAATGTGTAAGTGCCAAGTTTCTAGTTCATCAAATGCAGCGCTCTCATCAACCCATTACGAAGAGGTCAGATGCTAAGATTACTCGTTTAGGAATGTGCAGTCAGAAAATTCAATGTCAAGACTGCTTGTTAAGCCCGATATAAGCCCTTAGTAAAATTTGTCTTCAAAGAGCTTAAGGAAGAGAGAGGAATCCCCTGCATAAAGACTTAAACGTGAGAGAAAAAATGTTCCACTCCTCTCTACTAGTGATTTCACTTAAGTGAACTTTCCAGCTGAAGACGGCCTAGCAACAGTTAACAGAGTCGTTTAAGATTAGAGGAGGGAGAGGAGAGGACGGTGACAAAGGGGGTGGGGGCTGATAAGTTAGGTGATGTCCGATCCAATAAATGGAGAGGGATTTCACGTTTGCGCTAGTCGTGGTTGCCTCGACATCAGTGCTGGTATTGACTGTAGCGGAGGTGGTACTGTTAAGATTGGGGGAGTTTTACGTCCACTTGCACGTATAAAGATATCCGCGGAGAGGGCTTGCTCAAACCGCACATGTGCTACAGTTGCTGCAAGTGATAAAGCGTGAGTGGGTCGCATCCTGCAAACTGGCACTCTCGAAGCTGGTGCTGTCTGTGGAAGTCTAGGAAAGTGGACAGTCAGCGGGCATCTGCACAGCAGTATACCACTTCTGAATGTGCGAGCAAATTATTGACAAGTTAAAGTGAATCATAGATCAGTCGGTCAAGAGCGGATGGCAACCTTGGGAAAGGAGGAATAACGCGAATTGCGAAGTTGTGCGTGGTCTCACTTGTAGGCGCGGTCGTGGTGTGCATTTGTAGGCACAAAGTAGGATTATTTTTAAGTGCTAGCTGGCCTTGTGTTGGGGTGGTAGGCGAAAGGAGGTAAGCCTGACGGTGGCTTCGTAGCCCAATTGAGCTTCCTGCCGTGTCGTCCGAGGTTCAATCCAGTGGCATCAAATATGCTCATGGGTTAGAAGTGAGGAGAAGGGAGTAAGATAGAGTAAATGAAATAGAGAATACCAAAACAGCACAGTACAGCACACACGGTAACTAATTTCGTGAAGGGATAATAAGCTGCAGTCATTTTAAGTTAGTGTTGGGCAATATGGACTTTCCATATCTTGGCGTAGTGCTGCGTTGAGACTTGTGTAGATCACCTCAGTCGGCGTCATGATTTCTCTGTTCAATTCTTTGCATTTCTGAAAGCCTTTATCAAATTATCTTTAGTTGCTTAGGTTCTTCCTTAAATTAGCATAACATCCGGAGCTTTTCAAGCGTTACGTAGGTTAGTCTTACTCTCGGCATAAAGTGGAGAGTGCTTTCACCAAGTGTGTTCCATCCATTTCGAGTCTCATGTGCATTAGCAAGTGGAGTCGTACACATTGAAGGGGTTTGTCGCTAATTGGTATTTCTACGACTAGCGATGGTAGCACGTAATGACAAGAACACTTCTTAGCTTTCCAGTGCGCGTGACAGTCAAATTGCCAAAATGAGTACTGAAGTTGAGGTCAAGTACCTTGTTGCTTGCATGGAATCTCGGTGACTAGTGCGTTGGCACGTAGGTGCTTTTCTCACACAACCGACTATTATGCAATGACCGACCTCATAAGTTGATCAGAAGGGAGTCAAGGAGGAGGCTCGAGGTAGGATAGAGGCCATGTTTATCTCTCGGTACCAGAAAAGGGCTACTTTTAACCTCTCTCATTGCACCATGGCAAAGTGTGCTCTCTTCTGGAGTAGGTCATTAACCTTAAGCCCCACTGTATGCACTATGCGTCTTCCATCCTAGTATTGTCTTCTTTAGTCTTCAAAGTAGCTCCAGGGCAACAATGCTTATTTGTGCAAAACATTACACTTCTGCAGTTGATTTGCGCCCATGACCAGTAACGGTTCTGTCTCGAACATTTCGCCATATATTTCTTTGATCTAACCAGAGCCGTAACTATTAATCAACTTGAGGAAAAAGCATGAGCTTCTTACGAATCTTTGCTCGCATTTATAATAGATTCCCTATACCTAAGTTCTGGAACCAGTTAACTAGGCTACTACCATAAGCATTTTGTCACGATCATGCCAGTGTCACAATTCTTGCACAACTTATGTTTGGTTAAGCATGCAAGGCGGATGAATGTGAAGGTTGTCTTACCTGTTTTAGCGTCTCCTTTCACTTTATCATCTTGGTTGAATCCCTCCTTTCTATTGTCCCCTGACCGACACACTTCTCGAAGCCTACTGCCTCTTGATGACTGTCCTAAGCGTTTGCAAGAGTATCGCCCAACATCTATGCTTTATCATCGTGTCTTAAGCTTCATTGTTCTCTGCTACGATTCCAGTAATTATTATACCACAGGGGTACGGCAAGTACCTCACCGACCGGTGAAGGACTAGACTACACACACTTGACAGCACACGCAATTGTTGATAGATACAGCCATGATGTCAAGGTTGAAAACACTGGCCGCATCAATGTGTGCAGTGAAATCCTAAGAGTCCCATTGTTTAATTTTATTGGGCGATTTTTACTTGTGCCTAATTACATTCTACATCCCCAAAAATCGGCGATGACACGCTACACCCATTCCTTTGCGTTGTGAATTTTCGAATTTTTACCTCAACCTTCCAAGCTTTTGATGGAATTCCACTCTTGCGTGTAACAGTGACCATAATAAAAGCAACAGCATTGGTAATTGCACTATTTCCATCTTAAATCAAGCGCATGCCCACTCGCAGGGCACATAGCTAAGCCAACATCCATGGGTGGTTAGTTGAGACATCTCGTTGAAGAACTCTAAAAGGCGAACAAATAGCTTTTGAATATCGCGCCTGGAAGTACATGTGTATTCAGAAAAATAAATAGCGGCTTGTAAATGCACGCTAAACTGTCACTAATGCGGCGTTACCATCCGAACTGTCCAAACTACCTACGCGGTATGGCGCAGCTTAGTGTAATGCGGTGTTTTTCTTATCGTATCCATCTAGCAACCCTCAGTTGGCTTCACACGGCCAGATGGCCTTTTCCTATAGAACTCTCAATGATTTGCGCATTCAAGATCTGCGCATTAAATGCTCTTGCATTACCAAGGCATCATTTTAAAGTAAAAAGTTAATATCCCAATGTGGACATCATTGAAAACTCACCGATTTTGCTCACACAACTGCATATGTTTGCATTCCACTAAACACATCGCGCCAAATGCCTGCAAAACAGAAGATATTAAGGCGTTGCAGCAAGTGCTCATCACAGTACAAGTCTGATTGTCGAAGAAATACTTACGAACATGCTGTGAACGCATATGATCGAACATCGCTTCAAGCGTCGGATGTCCTGCATAGCATTCTATACAGTAAAATCGTATTCCTGAATTTGCCATTCTTTGAGCTACAGCAATGTAAGATAAGACACAAATTTAGGAGGATGTAATAAGGAAGGCCAAAGCTACGGTCAAAATGCAGCACACAGAGAGGATTTTGACCATGGGTTAGCAGACGCTCACTCACAAATATGCGTTCCAATGAAGTGACTGAGAAGCATGGGGAAGCTAGCAAATCGAACGCGGCACGCATGGCATACGTTGTGATCCCAGACTATTTCAAGGTTCAAAATAAAGTGTTTTGACAAATAAGAGGGCACACGGCAAAAATAAAGGAGAGACTTAGTAATTTTTCTTACATTTCTGATGCCACAAGAGCCTTCCATAGGACATGTAAGACGTTTGGCAAATTGGACAAGGCAATGCCACGGTTACTAAAACGCGTCAAGCACACGTAAAATAAGGAGCCAATACTGGGATGCGACTCACCAAATTTGATTGCGCATTGCGCATCTCACCATTATTTAGATTACAAAGGAGTTGTTTGACTCACTACAATTTATTTATGAATAAGCTGGTGCAAAATCAGTAGGCATAGGCACAAATACTTAGGCACAAACACAGCAGTTTCTTGTGCACATGCTCATTTGCACAGAAATACAGGCGCATGAAAAATGTGTCAACAAATGAAAGACGCCTACCATGATGCTGGCGAATTAAGTGTGCAAGGCCTGAGATGACGTTTCTGAATAACAAACAGCACGGTGTGCCTATGCAGACAACCATCTTAAGGAATGAAAATGACGAGTTGTTCGAAGTCTTGCAAAAGAGCTTGTGGTTAATTCAATGAGTGAGCAAGAGAACCTCCTGGATCTGTCCTCAATGTTACGTGCGAATAAAATGCACAGGAGTAGTCGACGTTATGTGTTTGGCCACAACTTTGCTCACTGTAGGCACGTGACTAAAATTCGTCCTACTTCAAGTGCCTGATTCCTCGTAATGTGCCTCAAATTGTCCATCAAGAAGGGCGTTATAGTGCACTGAGATTTTCGGAATTTGCATTTAGCATGCTTGACTCAACTCCATCACTTCTCAACAGTAAAGTTAAAATAATCCTTTTCTAGCCTGTAAAGCATTAGGATAAATCAAGGGTTGTGAGCTGCGGTTGTTTATGTTTACGAAAGATTTCTTTGCTCTATGCTCGTCGTAAACGAGCGCAACGTGTTGCACGCAGAATTCAGGCCCTTGACTGATTGTCACTTTCCATTTCTGGACTTGCACATAACGCTCTGGTTGTCCAGAATATGAGATGTTCGTGCTGAGTCCTGCTTTCTGGTGGCCAGAGGAGAGTGCAAACGTGCATTCACGGCAACAAATATATAGCTTTCTTAGATAAAAGACTTTTAAACCATGGAAGCAAATCCCACGCTTCAAAGTTCAGGTTGCTTTGAGTAAACAATACGCTTTTTTGGCGAATGAGATGTGTATACGGAGAGGTAAAGCATGTGTCACTTCTTTAGGCTGTTAGCAACTTAACCACTTAACTGACAGCCTAATGGACGTGAAGTGTTAAAGTTGTATTCATCTTGCATTATGGTGGGTCGGGGTAAAATATAGATAATTGGCGCCTCCAATGGCATCCATAGCAGACGTTATAGACGAGACAATCACCAGATTGGCTGTAATTGAATTTATCTCTTTTCCTTTCCCCCACTTTCTTGCTTTCGAATATTTAGCCTTTCCTAGCCATTCCTCACACAACAACATGACAGCAAAGATGGCACGCATTTTGATAATTTACTGCTTCACACTACTGATGGACGCCAAGCGTCAGATAGTTGCTCCTCCTTTCTGCTTAGAGGAGCAAATTTGACTTTGAAAAGAACGTGTGATGTTACATTGTATTTATTTGCAGTCTGTATAAATGCTTGCGCTGGCCTTTGAATTGCATTTAAACTACATTTGATTTGTTGGATGCACAAACGCTGACCTCAGCTGTGATCAGTTCGTGTAGAAATGCCAGCTTTTTGCCATGTTGCCGGTTGTTGATGGATTCAAGACTCTTCGTTTGCATCTTCGCCTCGCCTCCGTTGAGAATCTCTCTTTGGATTTACTGCACCTAAACTCAACAACAGCATGGAAAAACGAATGGTAGGCTATTTAAGCCAGATCCATTGCTTTGTGCGCTTATGCATGACAGTAGAGATTGGCCGCGATGATCGAATCGCCTTCATCTTCTAACGTCTTGTTGCTGTTTGTGGTATTTCTCCAACAGTTCACTCCTTAGGTCATTAGAAGATTGGTTAAGATGGGTTGCGTTTCTCCGCAAGAAGTCACTTCCCATCGTTTCATCAAATTCATTTCGGCATTGTGATTTGTAACTTTAGGATTTGAGTACTAGTGGTAGGGAATGCAGAGACTTGAAGAAAAGTGATACTATGGAGACTTGTCGAAAGGTCATTCATGATCTATTATTAAAAGACACTTATTGAATCGACCTTTACGTTAATGGTCCAAGGAATGGCAACAGGCACGTGATAACCTTATTACAGAGCGTCAGACAAGCTCAAGCGGCATAGTAATGGCACGTTTTCCTTTGCCAAGCTCTCTAGTATCCCATCAAGTTATGCACACATCAAGCGCCTGACGCATCTGGTTCGTGGATGTTTTGATTGCGCTGACGCACGTTAGTCCTGAGGCTCTGTTTATTTTTCCTTAAATCGTAGCTACTCCCTACTTATGACAAAATAACTATAGCCTTTGGCACGCGCTGGGCAGGGTTCATAAAACGCTCCCTTTTTAGTACTTGGATAGCAAATCCTTACCAAAACGAAACTAATGAAGCAGACACATCGCAATTTAGACCAAACCATCTGCCTTCGTCAATTCAACAAAGTCTGGCCAACGTGTTTCCAGGAACGCTGAAATGCTAAAAGCGCAGCAATTTAGTGCCGTTATGCAGATGGGAGCCTGGGAATTGTCTAGAGAACTTTAGCGAATTCGTCAGTGAAGTCGAAGTAAGTCACTATATCACAGCCGGCAGTATGCGAGCTATGGGCTAAGTAAACTCCCATCTATCTGGATCCTGTTAGCTAGCAGAGACGAGGGTGTTGTTCCGTGCTCACATGCTTGAAAACTTTATGTAAAGGCCCAAGACAACTCTGCGACAAAATTTTTAAGTAAAAACAGCTAATGTTGCCCCAGTTATTGATAAATTTTGACAAAGCAAAAACTGGGGTTGTTAAAAAAGTAGAACTCATTCAGATCATGAAGAAGGGGTCTTTATAGATTATCTCGGCTGTGGAACGCTACGGTTTTTCCAGCAGCAATGGAATTCAGCACGGATGTCTTTTTGGGTTTGCATTCGTTCATCATTGTCTCAAATTTCCTTGGCACCCTATAAAGTCATAATGGTTTGGCAGATGATATATTACTGACGCACAGAACAATGCTCGTGCCAACGGACTCAGTTTCCTCATGCATTACTAAAACATGCATGCTGAGGGTCAACTATGTGGAGTGTTTCATTTAGATTGGCAAGATTACTGGGCTAATATCTGTTCAGTGGTGCATTTTCAGGTAATGCAACTTTGTGCAGGCGTACAGACAAAAATAGCTGCTTCTGATAATGCTCCAGAAAATTAAAATTTCCTGTTTCTGCTTGTTTTCCAAAAAAATGCTAATCCGTAAGTCTTGTGAGGATCATTCGCTAAGTTTTGGCACTAGTAAATTAGGACAACCTGCAAATGGCTGCGTAATCATTCAAATGAAAGTTAACAGCCTCAACGTATTCTATTTGTTCAAAATGCGCGAGAGGTGTAAAAGAGAAACGCCGAATCAGTTACACAAGCGCCTTAAGCTCGTTTGCTTGCAGAAGGGTGTGGGAAAGTACTGAAGGCATACTGGGTAGTACAAGAATCCCGTGTCTGCATGCAACCGATTTTGGAATCACAGAAGACATAATTCACAATCAAGAATGCTGGCCCTCATTTTGTCAGTAAGAAGGTGCTACAACAAAAATTAAAATCGGTTTCTAGTAACTTTCTTGTCCCAACCAACGCCGTTTAACGCTCTAGCATAATTTTTTAATTTTTTTTTGCTAGAACTTGTTCATTCTTTCTACGATTTGCTTATTTTTGGCTTGCATTATTGTATGACAGTTATGGTGTATTTAAGAGTCAAATCTGTTCTTAATAGTCAAATATTTTTTGAATACGGCATCCCATTTAAATAAATTTAGCATGCTTTATTAGTTTACTGTACTGCATTATAATTTAATGTCAACAGTCATCTGCTTTCCTTGAACGCATGTTGGACATAATTACAACGTTACCGTGCGTTATGGCTAGTTCTATTGTAAGCTGTCAATGTCAGAGCTAGATCTCGACCTCATTTCAAAAAGAAGACGAGCAATGGTCCTTACAGACTGCAAAATGAGAAGCACATACAACGCTAATTACAATAAACGAGTTTTGTTTGTTATTACAAGTTCTTACTGGACGTGCATTTTGAGCATTTCTGCAAGGATGCATCGTGTTTGCGAGTAATTGAAAGACGCTTAGCAGGCACACGTCAAGGATTTAGCCTTAGAAAGGCAAACCCTAATTCGAGGAAGTGTGATTAGGTTTGAGTCCAAAATGTCAACTAAATAGGCAAAGATTCAGAATTGGTTAGGATTCGATGAGAGCACATAAGACGAAAGAAGCCTTGTCTCTGGTGTTTTCGCAGCATCCTTACAAGCATTGACAATTAAATGCGGTCAAATCCGCGTATTTCATGAACAATCCTCTTTATTGTTCCACTCTTAACGATCGCCGACATCCCTACCGAATGGACTTAAGTAGCAATGCCAATATGAAGGTGATTTTTAATGGATCCGACACTGATGTAATAGCCTAACTGAAATGGCTGCATGGACAAGGATAAACCTCTGCAATAAACATAATTCTATCAGATTCTTCTGCTTGAGGAAGGGTTTATTTTGAAAAGGTATAATGCGCATGGAAAGATCGCCAGTAATCTAAATGTAGTTACTATTGAAGGAGTGATACGCTTTAATTTTAGTCTCCTAAACCGATTTCGCTTGTGATTAAGTTTTGCCTGAATAATATTACATCAGGCTGACCAACAAATGAGCATGGAAGCGTCTTCAATGAACCTTATTAAACAAACAGCATTAGACTTGTGGCAGATGCGCATGAAATCGTCGACGAGAGCCACCTACACAACTGTGAAGAATTCAGCCAATCAACAATACGACTTGTCAACCAGCTTTGGTAGAATATGAATTCGTGACGCACCTCTAATACTGGTTTTTGGGGGCTTGATGAATCAAATGGGAGATTCTGTCGAAGCAACCACTACCAAATTCTAAATATGAAATGCAAAGTTCGCCATCGTTGCTTGACGCAAATTTCCTGCTTTTGCAAACGTGATGCGATCTTAGCATTAGTTCCGCTACTAAAAAAGAACTCGAATTTGAATACGTTTACAATAAGGATTCTGTATAACTATTTTTGGAGAAGGTCGGTTAGCTCCTTTATTTTTGCAAGCAAAATAAAAAGCATTCTAAATCGCTAGAAGGTGTTGTCTCCGTTTTAGTGATCATTCCATGTAAACCAACTGATTTTGCTCCTCTTTTACTGCCAGCACGTGTCCATGGACGGTACTTTGACCATGGTCACCAGTCTTGTTCTATAGCCATTCGTGATCCACCGTTAGCAGTCATCTACATTTTGCGGCGGAACGACTGGATGGCATCATACACTAATGGCACACTCATGCCACGAGCGCGGTCTCGTTACTTTGTCCAGTCATTCAATTTGCCTGTCTGCATGGGAGCAAATGATAGGCGCTGTAGTGTGATTGTCACCTTATAAGGACTACGGTCATTCCAAACAGCTTGGGAAACACACTGGCGGCAAAGTCTATGACTCGGTGCTGCAATTCAATCGTTATTTAATCGTGCTGCCAAAGCACATTAATATAAGTCCGATGCTGCAGGTTAAAAGTGCCGCCCTTAAAGTGGGTGTTCTGCAACACGTTTTGAGTGTTCAGGAACACCAATCTGCCTGAATTTTTCGACAGAACTAACAACGCTGGGGTCTATGCCATCATAAATATGCACAGTTCGAGGAATCTATTCAAATGCAGCATCAATCCATCTGACCGTTCATTCCAATTCATCTCTTTTAAACGAATGATTTTCCTTTGGCTAGTCGAAGCCTCGAATCAGTCGTATGGCTCATTGAGGAAGGCGACACGAACATATCTATAGTTCTGCAAAATATTACTTGAGGAAAACGATGCTTTAGTGGGTCTAAATCACCCATTCCGGTCGATTATTCGTCCATCGATACATGCAGCTTAAACTAACTACGTTCATGATGTTTCCATTTATTAATGCCTTGGTTGAAGTTAAGAGATGTTGGTGCCGCTGAGACTGTAAGACGGTGCCGCATTCTAGATCCCAGTTTTTCTCACTGACGCAGTTGATCCCGATCTGATTGCTTAGACATAGTGCGTGGTGCTGACGACCTAGAACTACACGTGAATGGACATTAGTAATGTTTCACTTAGAGGTAAGCTACAGACCACTAGTTCATCTGCAGACAAATGCTGTTAGAACCTGTAAAGTGCAACTCCAAAGCCATCGCTTACCTTAACACGCTTGACCAAGCAACTGTGTACCGCATGTGCCACCATGTCACGAGCCCATTCAACTAAACCAACAATTGACGGATATCTTTATTTCTACGTCACAACAAATTTAGCGCCAGCTCCCACTTTACCTCATTTTACTTAACTGCTCTATTTCTAACACTAGTCTACCACACACATCCTGGACCGATTGCCGGTGGTTAAATAACAGTTACCTCACGTCTATATTACGACCTAGACAAACGATATTCACCATAGCCAACCACATACAAATGTCCATATTTCCGCAAATAACGCCTGCAGGCGCGAAGTAAAAGGACTTTTGAGACTATCGCTACACTTTATCGGAAGGAAAGGATTCATTCGAGCAATTTAGAAAGACTTTGGCAATTGGGCTACAAAGCAGATACCACAGCCGATTATTCCTCAGCTTCTTCACCTTGTGCATTTTGCCCGTTGACAGTGCACACAGGTGATTATCCGATTACAGCTAGAAAAGGGCTGGCTACACATTTCAGTCACCCCGTAACACTTGTCTCCATGCTATTAGTAGACATTGCAGTACTTCTATCGCCTACTATAAGCAGACTATTTAGGTTCTGCAGATTGCATGAGTCCTCTGGCGGCCAAGATAAAGTGTCCCGACTTAAGGCAGACGAATAGGGTGCAAGCACTCCACCTCCTCATGAATTGACTACACCCAGCCTTTTTTCATCAGCAATGTAGGCAAAATCGCAGACCCGAATATGCGGTCGTTAAAAATCTGAAGCTTTTTAGAGAATAATCTCTTCTGTTCTCAATCGCAAGGTTATCAAGATTTGAAGTCTACAAACCTCAAATACATGCAACAAACCTTACCAATTTCTGGTGGTGCGAAGAAGAACTGACCTGACATACAGTGACTCGAAATTACCGAGCAGCGTGCGTTCAAAACACAGCTCTGACAGTGATGTACCTAAGGATGTGAAATAGGTCCCAGTGTTCTCGTTTAGCACAAAATTAGAACGAATGCACAGCCTTTTGCCTAATGCGTACATTTAAAGCGGCACAGGCAGTTCAGTGTCTGCGTGATATGCTACCAAACAGACATGATAGTGACAAAAGCTACAACTTAATGAGAAGTAGCCATAGCGATGCACAACACGACTGTCTCTTGCTCCCACGCTCAGGGCAACTAATCGAAGAATTTCCCTTCTGAAAAGGACTGCCCGTGATTTATCCGAATGGGTTTCCCATCAGACATAGCACTACGGTATCCCAAATGGAATAACCACTTTAGTTTTATCAGCTTAGCTGCCTCCTTTGCAAGCAGATGACTTTGGTAATTTACCACTCATTAAATCCGTGCAAGTGAAAGACAATTTCAACCTACGTGCTTTCCCTAAGTGAGTCAAATGCTGGCTAGAATCGTCGATCCAGACATTCTTGGAAATGACTCATTTTCGTGATATTTCCCATTTGTAGACAGCTTATGCCAACACTTTTCCCACCGCGCTACCATCTAATTCGTCTCTCTCAAGCACTCAGCTCACAACTTCCTAAAAACCTCCTAAATAAACTACTACGCGAATCATTTGGATGCTTAGGGTTGTGGTACTAAAATTTGACGAAACTTGCGGTCATTAATTGATCATGCGAGCTCTCAAAGAAACTGCTGGTAGTGAATTGCGAAAAAAGGCAAAGAAGAGACCATCATGGCGCATATTGCATACCAACGTGCCTAATACACATTTTAAATCACGAATACAATGGTGCACGAGGAAGTAACACCTTCCGATGCCGCATGCCATGATGGCAACACAGTTAAGCTTGAGGGTTTTGTAGCTAACACACAGATGAATTAGGGCCAGTGAGGCGTGATCAGGTCAACCAGTGGGTCCTCTACGTGAGAGCTTAAATCCATCTCTATGGTGGTCTAAAAACGAGCACGCCAATACCAAAAATCATTACTTATCAGCAATGCGTTTGTTGAGCACTCTTGTCATTGTCTTCAGCTTTCCCTTACTTGATCGCTGCGGGTAATCAAAACAGGCAACATTTCCGCAGTGTTAGTCACCCATGAGCCAATGCGGTGCAAATAATTACTAGGGCTGTCGAGGCGACATTTGCAAATACAACTGCTGTAATTCAATATGCCATGGTTTCGACAACTCTGCCTTTCTGCAGAATGAAATACAGAAGGCGTAAAGCAGTGCGGCTCTTGGTAAGCAGGGTTGTTGCGGTGGAGACTGCAGCTACTGCAGTGGATGTGAAAGTGGGAAGCATGAGAACTTTTGCTTTCAAACATTCCAAAATTGAATCAGCTTCTACCGTCCGTGTATCCAGTGCTTCTTCAATCTGCACTGATGCAGCTACGTTTCCAGTGTGCACTCACATGCAGTACAGTCAATGATTGCCAGACTGCCAAACATGAAGCACATCTTCGAAGGTATAAAATCCTGTGCCATCGTCATAACTACGCCCAACATCGGTAGCATGTTATTTGGTATCAGGCCATGATGCCTTGTATGCCTAGCCAGAACCAATTTGCAACGCGGCCTGGTGCGACGACGTCGGAGTCTTTCACTCAGATATCCAATCCGGTCAAAACCGTTAGAGTCAAGGTAAAGCAGATAATTTTGTCAACAGTGCCGATGTTCCCAATTATCCATGTCAATAGTTAACTAAATCCAGTCCCGAGATTCGTTTAACTTATAATCAAGAGTTGTCAAAATATTCTCAGCCTTCTGGGCAATATGGAAGCCAAGAATCTTCTCTACAACACATTGGATCCCGTAGTTGACAGACTGCCTGACATCTCCGAATTCTCGGAAGTCATGGACGTCGAGGCACTTCAAGCTTCCATGGCTGAACTGCCCTCTCATACGAAGTGCGAGCTCTCACTGCCAACGACGAATACTCCTTCACAATAAATAGCGCTTGTGCCAGCGTGGCTGTGACTTGTACGCATCATGCTTAGAAGGCTGAACATCGAAAACTACTTTTACTACCTCATTCGAGATTTGGAATGTGATTTGACATGCAACGTTAGTTTGGTATAGCAAACAAATGCTATCAAAGTATTTCTCAAGCGGATTGTCTTAATTTACATGGCATTATGGTGTGGTGCCATTGCATGATTAGCTAAGCGATAGAAGAATTAACTGCGTCTATTTATTCGACCACGTTCGGAAGTGAGCATTAAGTTTAAACGAATACAAAAACCCATCGAGACACCTATGGAAGACCTTGTATGGTCAACGCAGTGCGTTCCTCACACGACCAGTATGAGCTCTGCATTCGCAAAGCGTGAGACGAGGACCGACCCTGACCCATCTGTTTCTTCTCGCATTCACCTGACATCCCACCTCTACTGTCGCTGTGGCGATTGGCTCGGCTGTGACAAGGCTAAAGACAGATGCCTCCGACGTGCCAGGCCTTTACGAGGATGTGGGCGGGAGCGGAGTGTATTATGCAAGCCGGATCGCGACATCTTCTAGCAAAGTATAAATGCATTATTGTCGAAAAATTGTTCTTCTTCATAATTGACCACTTGCTTCTACTTACACTCTTACCACCGCATGCTACAAATGGCTGAACTCGGCCGCGCCACCCCATCTCCTCGTGGTGTAAAATGTTGGGTTCCTCGCAGCGACCTCGCGGCTGTCAGAAAGTAGCGCAATCGACATCAAGTAGGGTTAGCAACCACAACTTACTCAGAAAGTGGGAAAATGATGGTATGATCTAATGGCTTAATTCTCCTCCCCGCCTCATTTCTCCTCCCTCTTTCCTCCATTCAAGCAAACCACACCACTTAAGACAACAAACACTTCATTGCTCCCCTTTCTCGCCATAATGTTAGGTGTCAATCACATTTTCCCGTAACTGATCTTATTACCCGGACGATAGTCACCCAATCCTTATGTATTATATTTCATAACAAACGGATTTTCACATTTTTCACACGCATACTTAATCCCATCTCTTACTTCCGCATTTCTTAAGCTTCTTATTTACTACATTCCGGTTTCTCTACAACACCTCACAGTTAATACTTTGTTTGTTTGATTGCCGGTTTCAGCTGCGGTGACTCGGGTGACCATATTGCTCCAATCGAGTGAGCTGGTCTTCGGACCACGCCACCGGTCCCTTCCCTCCGCTCGCTGAATATATATATTCTACCCTCGTATTATGCCTACTTTTACTTTCCAGGAAGCCTTTGAAAGCTGCTCCACATTCGTTACACACAATGAAATTGCTCGACTGCTTTCCAGTTTTGCTCCACAACAAAGAATTTATTGTTTTGCTTTAGCACCCCTATTCTTCAGACTTATTTGCTTTTTACCAACTGCATTTCCTTTGCCATCGCGACCCATTAGCGTGGCATTATGATGTTCTCAAGGTCGTCGCCGTCCTCGCCTTAAGGCAAATCTTCTCCACTATGAAGCGCTACGAAGAAGCATCAACTCATTTTCGAATAGCTTGAACGAGTCGGTTTTCTCTCAGCTCCGTAGCCCACAGTCGCGTGTCTCCAGATCATACAACGATGCAACGCCACGTATTTATTTTAAAAATAATTCGCGTAAAACTCAACCACACACAAATAATGAGGCCAATTTTTAAGCAAAACTGTCCGTCAGCCTTGCCATAACAAATTTCGGATTCTGAAAAACAATTGGTGCTCTCATAGCTAATACCTTCAGTCAATTTTCAGCGTGACAAATCGGATATAAAAACATTTCATGTTATTTCTGATTTGATATTTCTATCACATATTTGTATCACAATGTGCGCCTATCAACCTCACTCTGTTTAAAGACCAATGTCGACAAGTTTAAGGAGATATAAATACCATGCCAACGAGGCAGTTGTAACTCCAGCACACCAACATAACCTTAGGCAAAGGTAAAAGATACAAAAGGCTGTGGACACACCAGCGGATCTTACTGAAAGGCGTTCAAAAAAAACAAGTCTCCCACAATGATCTCCATCCCGCCTGGTTAGTTCCATCAGCGTATCACCTAACTCCACACAGTTGCCCTGTGGTGATGCTAGCTATCACATCTGCTTAAGGGAACCGTGTGGTGAAATGACAGCACAACCACATTTCGGGCCGCCCTAACTGGGAGTGGCGAGAAATGCATTGTAGCGCCTCAAGACTTCCCTGGAGCCAAAAGAAGACACACTATTTGGGCAAGGCGCTACAGGAGTAGACCGGAGGCCAGGCCGCCTGGCGGAAGTACAGTATTCGAGCCTCTAGGCAGTGTTGTACCAGACTCAACAATGTAGAGCACCTAGGGCTTGGCTCAAGGGCACAAGTTTTGTACTTTCACTGTGTGGCCTGGTCGCCGGATGATGCTTGCAGTGTCCTCAGCCCCTCTATAAGTCGGCAACGCACCCTAGTGTTATGCATTGCTTCAAATTTAAAGAAGACTAGCAACGCTAATGTAATATGCCACTTGACAGAATGATGGTAAACGAGAAGATGAACTAACCAAATGTGCCACAATCTGTAACTGTGGCTAGCCCACCCATTTACCCTTTTCATAACTTAAAAACACACCGTTTGGCGATTAATTGAGGCATAAATGATGTTAAATATGAAAATAATGTGACTGCAATGGTCCATCAAAATTTGAAGTTCTTTTCTCGTTCTTTTGTGGTAGCTCATTATGGCGAATTAGACTCCAATTTTTTACAGCCAAAATTCAACCCAGAATTTATCATGCAAAAAGGACCGGACCTATTGCAATATGCATAACGCATCGAGACTTCCCCAAATTCAAAGAAAGTCATCATAGCAGGGAGGAATATGTAATATTGAAGCACACCTCCATTTCCTTAGAACACTATTTCGCCTGGTGGGATGGTCCTCTCAGGTTTCCCTCACGTCAACAGGATTGGACCATTTATAGTGGTTCGGCTTCTAGGCCTTTGGGAGATGACTTGAAGAGCTGCAATTTATCGTAGCACATGGTATTTCAACCGGACTCTTCACCAATTTCGTTCCTATAACTTTAGGAATTCAAAATGACCGATTTAACTCCACCAATTTGGGCTGGAAGAATTTAATTTCTCATTACTTACACTTTAATGAGTACAAATGACACTGCCCTCATCTAGTAAAGGGTGTCTCAAATTTGCGTAAAATGCAATTTGATAAAAACCTAGGTTCATAACCAAAAGTTGTAAGCAGTTTATTGACTCGTAAGGGAGACACAGCGCAAGGTCATGAATGGGATGGCACAGTGAGTAACTGGCCTCCTCGGCTTTGCTGGCACATGTACGCTCTTTTGCTGAAATTTTCATGACCATTGTGCATAAAAATGTGGCTGAATTTCGTTGATATAGCGCTTAACTTCCTTCTTCAAGGCGTGAGTGACCATGGGCTTGTTAACATACACCTTGGACTTCAATAAATCCCAAAAACGTTAATTCGAATGACCTGAGCGACCTATTCTCATTACCAAGGCGGGAAATCGCACGACCAGGAAGTCAGTCGTCCAGTGATTGAATTGTTTCTCGCCAAATATGGCATGTCGCACTGTCCTGTTGAAATAGCTTGTCCTCCACCATCCATAATTTGCAATTGAGGCACAAAAAACTGGATTATCAAGTCGCGATAGTGAGCGCCATCAGTTGGCATTGTCTGATTAACCGCATGAAGATGATGTCTTCAGCTCAAAATCTGCACCGTCCATTGACGTGTTGTTGATACTACTTTTCCTGCAATCGCTCGTGGGTTGTGTGAACCCCGAATGCAACAACTTTGTCGAGTAACTAAGTTGGCAAGATGAAATGAACAGTCGCGTCGCTAAAGACGATTTTGTTCGGAAAATCAGCATCCAACCATTCAACCATCTCTATTCGCTGTGCAATGTCATCGGGCCTCGAATCTTTGTAAGCATGAAGATGCAAGCATTTCGTGCGAACACGCTGTAGAGGGCTTCTGGAATTGGCACATCTGGACTGTCAGCAACACTCCTACGAGCAGCTCTGATGTCTCTTGTTAAACAACCTGTTGAAGGATGACCAGAGTTTTGGATATCGCCAAATGAATCAAATGCCCCAAGTTCTTTAATTAATCTCTATTCCAACCATATTTTATACGAAACTCGCAAGCTAAAGCAGACAGACCTTCATTATTTTTCAAATGTTACTGAACATCAAAGACGCATTGTTCTGCCTTTTTACGCCTTTTTCCGACAACCTTCAACTGTCAGCTGTCAAACTGTTTTCCTGTTTTTGTTGTTATCACTTTATCGCACAAATGGCCCAAAATTCACATCTTGCATGCATATTGGGACACGCATTAACTCCACCTCATAGAAAGCATTCTCATTCGTTGAGTATAAAGTCATTTTAATAACCAGGTAAAAACCATGTTTGCAGATTTAAGTGTTCAGCAGATTGTACTTAAGGTCTTGAATTTTTTGAATAACTGCATGCTGGCGCCCGGCAATCGGAATTTGCATAAGCTGGTAGTTGCTACATTCTCAAAGCCCTTTTTATAGACTAAAACGGTTCTTTTATCATAAGCAAGAAAGATGTTTGTTTTAAAACCGGGATTCTATTGAAGGCTAGGAAATACTACTGCTACTCAACCAGCGGCCAAGTCTTCATTGTACAGTTACTACTTTTGAAAATGGGCATATAAATGCATCATCCTATCATCGCTAATACACCATCGATGCATTGGCCGCTTAAAATCCTCCGAAATTCACAAAAGTTCTGCCTGCCAACGTAGAATGCGAGCTTTGCTGCATTTTTGAAATCTTGTCACCGTACCAACCTTTCTTCGAGCAATCAACTTTCGTATCACATAAAGGCGAACAGGTCTTTTCTCCTTTTTGCAATTAAGCCACTGCGAGAGGGCGAATTATGTTGCCATGTAACCTGTTCTAAGTTGACCTCGCTTCGGGAAATTTTGAGAAGGCTGTTCTGCTGCTTTGCAAGCTGGCACCAACTGAGCTTGACTAGTGTTGCAGTCCGAAGATGCCACAGAATCTACAGGGCCACACAGCTACGGAGACGAGGGAGTATCTAAAGCAGCACTCTACGCGCGTCATCTGGGATCGCAGGATTCGAATTTGTACAATGTCTGTATGCCAGCATGAGATGTGAGCTTTGCTGTAATTCTTGAAATCCTATCGTCCTACCCGCCTCCTATCAAGCAATCAAATTTCGTATCACAAAAGAGAGTGGGTACATTGGCTTTGTTTTTTCTACCACCAAGCGAGAGCAAAATATGATACAATGTAACGTAACCCACTCGTGGACAAAATAATATAGAACAAAGTACGGTACTTAAATAATTTTCCGGGTCATATCCAACCCTGAAAGTAGCAGGTAATGAAAAACCACCAATCAAATTTTTCTTCGCAGTCAATCCAACTGCTGCACAGGCTCTTCAGTCCGAGCGATTCGTCTTCGGAGTCATAAATCTGCCTCTCCAATTTACTCGCCCGATCTCGCAGACCACAGATGCTTGACACATTTAAGGGGAATGAGTTAAGTCGACTATGCACAGTTGGCGTTGTGTCAAGACGATGAGCCAGGCGCCAGGAGGAATAAGTTTTCGTCGAAGTCTTAGCATCGAGCGCCTTAGGCCTCGATCATTCCGCCCACCTCAACAACTTTCCAGCTCCTACTTTTGATGATAATAGAGGCACCATCCTGAGGACCGAATTGTGAAGATGGAGGAGACTCATGTATTCAAACAGAAGAGTAAAAAATTGTGAGTTGTGCCATCAGCCCTTCCTTCCCTTGCTCCATTAGTGTAAACGAGTCCCTCGTTTGCGCTGCCTTACTAGCCTTTGTGCAGAGCTCGAGATTGCAATATTCGCTACAAAATGATGCGGTATCAATTGCCCCTCGTTTGAATTGGGTCTGGTAACACTACTTCCATCCCACCCAAACTTAGAAAGAGCTTCGGAAGTTCTGGAAAACTGGTGGAGTAGATGGCACTTGTAGGTAATCCACTTTACGGTAACATTGTTAAGGGTTCTTTCAGGAAACACAATGAATAGCCTAATCCCAATTTAACTCTATTACCGGCTAGCATAAAAGACCCGAGAACATAGAATGTACATCAACTCAATGCAACTTTAATTATTCCATTGTTGGTCCTCAGGATTCAGCCATCACCCTTTCCTCTTACCTCTGAAAATTGAAATTCCTTGACTTTTAGAATGTATTTGCCTAGGGACGACACCACTGTAGTGCCTGGTTTACCATCAAAGTTGTCGTAAGGTGCATGACTCAGAAAGTGGTAGCAGACAATGTGTCATGACTCGTGACGTGCAGAATTGAATAGCTGGAAGCCCATCACTTCGGCCCCAGAACAATTGCCAATTTCACAACGCAATCTTTATTCAAAGTTATAACTTGTACAAAAAGAGCATTAGACGCAAGTGCTTGAGGGATGGCGATGGTGGAGGGAGGTGACATGAAATCTGAGCCTCATTTAAACTTCTCGTTCTCCTAATTACCTCTCGACAACTGGTACCCTACTTGGGGAAGATTGCGGAAGAAGTCGAGATCGGTGACATTTTGATCGACGTGGCGGTAGTACCAATCCTGCCAGTTGTAGAACCACCGCTCCGTCACATCCAGCACAGGGGCGTTGATGTGCATAACAAATTTATTTACAAAGAGATAAGGCGAGTCCGGCGTAAAGAGGGGACGCATACCGTAGAGGTCGAAGATGCAGACAGCGTGGAGCCACACTCCGCTACACTCCTCTGGAAAGAAGTGTTTCCACCGATTCACATAGAAGCCGCCATTACGGTAGACCTCGTCTCCATCTGCATCACCAACGCAAACGACATTTACAGAACCGCCTCATTTTCCGAGTTTCACACTATCACACCCCTGGATCGCGTTCTTCATCACTCATTATTCCTAACGTTGAATTCACCATTTTGCCAAATTGATTAAAGTAGTTTAAGTGGTCATTCGTTTTAGCGTCTTGGAGATTGGGTTCGATTCGTTGCACCACTTTGTTGCTCCAACGCCCCCTCAACCTGCATTCGTTTAACCCAGCACAGGGTGTTGCTTTCACTGACTTTCGTGGCTTTAAAAAACCAGAATCGAAAACTATTTTTTGGATCTAAACATTCAAAGTCCTCTAACCAATAAAATAACGCGAAATTGTGGAAAGACTACTCCGCATCTTTAGTTACGGCTCATAAGTGGCTTAAAAGCAACCATTCGTGATGTTTTATACACGCGGTCGCAAGTGATCCTGCCACTTTAAAGATCTCAGTTGACGAGATGGAGGTAAAATAGACATATGCATGGATTTGTTTTAAGATGTCCCCCATTTTGGGTAGAAAAATCCAAACTTGCTTTTTTACTAATTGTTAGAGGGTCAGTGAGAAATGGAGCCGAAGAATCCACATTTATCTCTGTGTGAAGTAGTCTTGTGCATTTTACCAATATCTCCCAACCAAATTTACTTTTTCTACCCGGGGACCAAATGATACAAGAACTGCATAATATGAGGTGAAAGCAAACCAGCCGATGATTGGACGAATGCAACCGTTGTTCAGATATTTGGCGTAAATCGGTAGTACGGATCTCAATTCAAGCTGGTACATACGATATCCGATTTGAGACATAGGCAGTTGGAAATGACGAGCTCTTTTTCTTGATGATCTGAATTTAAATCCCGATGGGTAAGGACGAAAAGAAGTTTCAAATATATTTGCCGTGAGGTAGTTATTCATACTGTGTGAAGCTACTATCCAAGTTAAATGAAGTAGAAAAATCAGCAGATGCAGAGGGCGGAGAACTCGAGCGCTTCAACCTACGATGAAGTAGCAGCAAAACACTTCATAAATGAGTAACAAATAAGCCATGACTTGGAACCAAAGGCGTGGAAAGTGATGAGCTGCAATGCTATCATATGGGAAATGCACGATCACCTACAGGGGAAATTGCCGGGGGCATTGAGGATGTCGTTGTGGTTGACAGTGGAGAAGAGAGCTTCGTCGGGAACACCAACCTCAGGGAGGTAGTTGAGGAGGTCTTTCACCCGCTGGTCAGTAAAGAGGAAGTTGATGAAGTCCCACGTCACCACCACATGCACTGCACCCTTGTGCAACTGCAGTCCATGCGGCGGATCACGCCACGCACGGCGCACGTAGAAGAACCTGTGTAGAAAGCAGAGGAGGACGAATGTGGCTGTAGAATAGTACTTTGTAAATCAGTTTGCAAGCAAAAACGCATTTCAAAGAAAATCATTGGAAGAAAGACCACCTCTGTCGCCCATTTGATAAAATAGCGGCATGAAGGCAAAGTGTTTTCCTTATTTCTACCTTCTTTTAGTTTCCCAATCGCCTATTTTATTGCATTCTTTATTAGAAAAAGGTGACAACCTTGTTGAAAAACAAAAGGGTAATACAAAGTTGAGAATAATGATGAGACTGCACCTTCCCACTTCCAACCCTGGCTAAAGTTTATGTCTTTCCATGAGTTGTTCCCGCGGTGTCCTGCAAAAAATCTGGCTTTCATCTGATTAATCTACTAAAGACAATTTCCGTTCAATTTGTATTGGTCATAAGAGTTCAGCCTCCGGCAAGTAAACAATTCTATCTGCAATGCATCCACACACAGACAGCCCAGACTGCCATCAAAACGATCAGTGACTCAGATGCAAAAATTGTCACACCTGCGTGCAGTGATTTTTGGCCAGATTTTCTACCTAGTTATGATGGAGAGAATTGCATTATTCCACTTTGTTTTATTGCTCGCCTAATTGCAACGTTGAGATCTAAGCTAGGAAGGCAGAATTCACATAAGTTCTACCATTGCATTTGTGGCTGACAGATGCTGTCACACCAATTGATGGGTTTTTTGCATAAAAAAGCCTACACTTAATTGAATTAGAATAATTCTTGTGAATCAGGTTATACCCTCTTCTGATTCTTGCCTTGTTCCAATGTGAGGTTCAATCCATGCTCCGGGTAAAAGACGTTTTCATGGCCCTGAACCTAAGCGTCCGATGGGGACGAGACGTTAAGATGCTGATGGCAGACCAGAACAAAGACTAACCATTCCAACCTACTCCTCGAAGTACAAGCAGATGCCAGAGACAACTTTAATTGGTGCCTTTCAAAGCACTCACAGTCGTACAATTAGGCTGTTATATTATTAACATTGGTTAGCATTTCTTTATCCATCGAAGGTTGAGAGAGCAAAAAACCTCCGATACTATTCGAAATGTGTACATTGTACTTCTCGTGTTTTTTTAAATCTTCGTTTTGGTTTTGAGGAGACTGAATGGTCTGCCATTTTACTTCTGCTGCATGGCATGGTCTCCTGGCAACAGTCTTCCATGGCATTTGATCCTCTCTTCTTATTAGGGAAGGGGTCGGGGCACTGCAGCTTCATTCCTAGCTTTATTTCAAAAGTATCTGTTTACTCCTCTTGTGCTCAAGTTGATGATTGCACAACATCTGTCACGAGATTCGAGAAAGGCCTCATCAGAATCGACTCTGCGACCTGTTTAAACAATTAAAATGATCGTCGCAATGGGAGACAAATAAGGTCTTCCTTAGAACGGAAAAAACTTATTTTGCAATGATTAAACTGCATAAAGAATCGCTTTTAACATCTAGCTATTGTCTTTCAAACTATGCCGATAGGCTATTTATCGGAGCAGCTTGAAAATATCCACTGGATAACCTCTATTTAGCAGTCATAGGAGACAAACGAACCCCTTTTTCACGAGAAATGCACCACATTATCATCGTTTTATATCAAGTAACTCCACTGGTCACTTTCAATGAGTCCTTCTCACTAATTTTATCGTCTTAATGTCTGAAGCTTGGCTCCTTCTCTCACTTCTCTGTCCAATTGTCTCCAAAAAATTGGCAGATTTTACAAGTCGGAGAATTGTGAGTGAAACACTCTTTCAAGGGTTAAGTAAGTATCCAACTCTCCCAATAGGTATTTGGGCAAACAGAGAGCCTTTGCCTATTGTCCAGCACCTTCGTGATCTCACTTCCTTCAGCTGCAGCTAAATCGGTCTTTCATATGGTACATCAGTGCATCAAAGAATTGTAACTCACCTTTCCTGTTGGATGAGGTTGGCGCTGTTAAGGACATTTAGAATTCGAATTAACTCCAGGTTATTCTTCAATGGGAACTCTTGACCAGTGAGGTTGATGAGATACTTCCAAGGTGGTGTCTTAGACTCAGGATCCTTCTTGGGCAGCTGCCAGAGCGCCCGCATGCATGCCAGATCGGCCTCCAGCACCGACATATAGGAGTGGTAGACGGAGATGGAGGAGATGAAGAATACGTTCTTCGAGACCTCCGGTGGGATGCACACGGCGATTTTCCGGTGTAGCCACTTTTTGTAGAGCTCAGGGCTCTTCTTGTCGAAGTGGATGCAATAGTAATTTTGCGGTCGGTAGATTGAGCGTAGAAGTCGCCAAACCTGATAGGAAACATCCTTATGCCAGCTATCTTTGAATGACACCCTCCCTCAGGACTTTTAATTGTAGGGCATAAACCAATCTCAGGAATTTGTTTTTCACGAGAGGCACACCCGGCCCTTAGGCGATTTGAAAAAGGCTAAGAGGCTGAGGCAGATAAAAAAATGCTACACCATCTCCACAGTGTTTCCCATTTTAGACCCATTCAGGTTATAATAGTCTAGTTCTACCTGGGAAGGAGGACGTTTTAAACAGTTGAATAGACTCTCTGGTTTCATTATTTAAAGCAAGGCTACCTCTTCTTTGACAGCCAGTGGGACGCTGGAATGTTAGGCAAGATTACGTTTTCAGGTTAAATAAATGTCTTACTCTAGATGACGACTGTCAATGGACATGAACTTTCCCAATTTTAATCCATTTGCTTGCCTCCCTTTGCGATGAGATGTCATTCGACTTTGTTCTTTAGCGGAACTTGCATGCTAATCAGCTCTTGGCATCAGTCCAAGGAGATCACAGCCTTCCCATATGATCAACCACACTCACAAGCACGAACAGGCCCTCAAGAAGACAGAGATCGTCAGTTTTGTGCTTTTAGTAGGAAAGCGAGGTGGATCAGAGGTCCACTTAAGATGAACCTTAGTTCAGGTCTCTCTCTCAGAGAACTGATGGTGCAGGCACACTTTTATAGACTATGATAATAATTTAATGCGCACAAATTTAATTTTCTCTGGTGGCTCACCGAATGTGCTTCCTAGCACATTAGAAACTAGTGGGCAATTTTTTCGTCGAAATCCTACATAAGAGATGTGCAGAGTTTACACCTTGTTACAGCAGAAAATCCAACCTGGAAATCTAATAGCTGCGTCTGGCATGTGCGAGCAAAGGGCCAAGTCGCCATGGTTAGGTCACGCGCCCCAATTCGAATGGCAAGTACCACAGATGCGACAATTTCGGAGAACGATCAGGTAATTGAGGTTAGAGAACTGTTTACTTTTCACCCCAGGTGAGTAAAGAAATCAGGTATGGACAGAATAATATTAGCTGCAGTTATACATCCATTCAAATAAAATTCTAGGGTCTTCGCGGTCCAAATCACCGCCTAATTGCCACGGTGTTCTACCCCTGCGGCCTCTGATAAAAGTCCAACAAGTCCTCATAAAAACGCCTTTTAACATCTCCATGGAAGACCTAAGCACCTTTATTCACATAAACCGATTTGATCCTTTTGACTAGATACTTCTATTCCTTTAAGAAGGCGACAAAACTACCTAGCATGGTTTAAGAGACCTTAAAGGGGGATCTGCCTACCCCATATGCAATGTGGTCTTGGTCTTTGGCTTTTTTTGAGATCGGTACAACTCGGAACTAACGCACTCTAAGACAAACGCATGCACCGACCTTAAGTTGGAAAAACTTAAGGCAAAGTCAGGAACACAAATGCGGTTTCACAAGGGATGCATTCATTACATGAGGGATCATCAAAGTAGTCTACTGAATTGACTCCTTTTGGAGCCTGTGATTCAACAAGGCGTTATCAAAAGTCTATCACTAACAACTTTGAGGAATTATAGGCAAATATTGCTCTTATTTTCTCTAACTAATCTACAATTATGAGAAAGTATTTGAGGCATAACTAAAAGGTCGCGATTTTATCCCTCGCTAGAATAGTTGATGGTTTTTGTTTTGCAGCAGGCATCCACATCCTTGACCTATCTTCTAGCCCTCTGACTGACCTCACTAATAATAACTTCGGAAAGTATAATCTTGTTGACATTTTAAGATTAACCGATGCATTGACACAGGTGGGTGAAAGACCTCCAAACTACTTTACTTGGCCAGAATGCCCACCAAACTGAGCTACTGCAAGAAACTTACATTTGAATGGTGGTAGTAGATGATTCTATAATTTCCCCAACTAATCCATTTTGAGAGTCACACCTCATAACTAGACAATCAAATGTGGTGGGCGAGATCAGGTTAGAGGAAGGTGGACTTTAACCTTCAGTCGTTTCGCACAGTCAAATGTCACTCTTTGCTTGTCTCAAACTCGTCACTTTACCCTGTTCCAAACAACCGAAATTGCGAAAAGCGAGTAATTCTGCTTGTGTGATTCAGCAATTAGACTGAGATATTCCCTGAAGTTCCGACTGTCACTTCCTGTCCATCTACCCATCACCAGTTTTTTAGAAGCAAAACACTCTCAGGTGCAAACCTCGGGATGATCTACCGTATCTTTAAACCAGTGTGTTCCAAGATTTGCAAAAGTGGTTAAAATTACATATTTTGTGCCAGTGCACCTTTTAATTAGCTGTGAATTGCATCGCATACTACTCTCCAATCGGGACGAGAGTTGAGGGTACTGATCCGGGCATTGATAGCGCATTAAAAATCTAGTTGACCAATGGAAATAATAGAGGTCTGCTGAAACAAAGGCGCATTATAGATTCACTGACTGCTTTAGAAACGGCACGTGTCCAAATTGTATGTACAAAATTTATTATCAAAACACCCATTTTTAATCTATTGTCCTAAAAAGTCAATTTTTGAATTTAGGTTGCAGAGAGCACAGCTTTGATACAAAATGGTGACGCGTGCATGAAAGGTAGGTAAAACTACATCATAGTTTACTTACTTGGTCAGGTCTCTCGAACGCCATTATGGTGTAGGCCAGGGGAAACTCCTCCTCCTCTTTTAAAATGCGTTGCCACGGCTCTTGTCCCGTCTTATTGGGTGTAAACCACCAGCTATTGTTTTCACAGACATTCGGGCTGTCTGCAACACTGGGAACAGTAAATTTCGAAGCGAGGAAGGAGAAGACATAGGCTTTCAGGCGATGATCGTAGGTTAAATGTGCCAAATCGATCACCACCAGCGCCAAGAGGGCCAGCTTCAGCAATTCGATGGCTCGACCGATGCAAACCAGTCGTCTCCGCATCTAACAGCGCAATGACCAGTAACACAAAGAAAATTTTTGAAATAAGCGGCTTTGCGCCGTGCAATGACAGTGCGCAGAGGTCAGCCAGAGCCACCAATCGCATGGCGAGCGTGTACATGCACTCGTGTACTACCTGCTACCTGCCTTGCGATTGGTTGCGGACTTGACTGGGTGTCCCAGTGGTTTAGTTAGGCTGTCGCCATGGTTTGTGAGTATCTGGCGCGTTTCGACCACTACCCTTAATTACTGCCTCAAAGGAGATAAAAATTTCCCCATTCATGAAGTGTTATTTGTTATGCCTTCTTCGGCACGAGCATAATCGCCGAAAAAATCCACTAGAACAGATCATAGGTCATCTTTGGCTAAGTTATTATTGTCAACTCATCAATCCAAAGGATCGGATCAAAGTTTTCAAAAATATTGACAGTGAATTTCATTAAAACGGGTTACCCATACCATTATATCCGACTATTACACCGTCTTCTCTTTCACCTTGGGGTCCAAACAGCGGTAAACAAATTTTTTGGGAGACCAATTGCTGATCTTGCTGTGATTCGCGCCTCAATTGAGGGATTCGGTATCATCAGCACTATCGGCACGACAACAGCTTGGAGATCAATTCTGACAAGGACCATTGCATCGTTTTCCTATGCATGCATTACCTTATCTAATCTAGCCAATGGAACAGACCGAAACAATGATTTTTGTTCGACGAGAACAATCAAAGATCCTTCTACCAGGAACAATATCATGAAATTCGTTATGCAATTTTTGCAGTTAACCATTTAAAGGAGAAGTTAATTACGATCAAGTTTGGGAATCTCTGAGTAGACTTGATCCATTCAAAGCTCGACTCTATTTTAAAGTAAAAATAAAGCTTGTCTAATGCAAATATACCACATTACTTTCAGGCACTTATATGGGCATGCAAATTCCTCGTTGTGTGCTATTCGTTTGCATTGCAGACGTAGAGGTGTCCCAATCACTTAGCCGATGCTAACTGCTCAAGACCCTTCGGTATGTTAATGACAAACACACTCCTAGCCCCACATGCTTTGGATATCAGCAAGAAGAGACATAAAACAAAAAATGCCACAAGTGTACAATAAAGGAGGGCAAAATTCGCAGTCGCGTGTAGATCAATGACACGAATTTACACCAATTGAGAAAAAAATTTGCAGTATCATGTAGATAAATGCCGCAAATACACACTGATTAAGAGCGAAATTTGCAGCCTCGTGTAGATCAACACTACAAATGTACACCAATTGAGAGCAAAATTTGCAGTCCCGTGGAGATTAATGCTACGAAATTGCTTAAATGAAAGGGACATTTGCAGCGTTGTACAGAGTTACCATAATTTCCATTCCTTTTGGTTAGTTCTATCAGCGTATTGTTCGACTCCACACATTGCCCGATGGTTGTGCTAGCTGTCACGTCTGCTTAAGAGAACCACCTGCTGAATGACAACATAGCAACATTTGGAGCCGCCCTGCAGCAAGAATGATATTGCAAGTATCATCAAGCGGTATGCAAACTTTCCTCATCTTGTCTTCTTATAGTCACAAAAATCCTATTCCGCCTCACACCCACCGACCCAATTATCCACTAGTTACACATTCTGCGCCTTTTCAAGCCATTCTCAAAGCTATTTACTTCAAGACGCACCCATTACCTGTACGGTCAACAATTAACTGAGATCTAACAAAGCAAGAACCTGATGAAGCAAAATATACCGCACCTGTCACGTAGTCATACGTGCATACGTACCTCAGTTTTCTCAGCTTTTCCCTCCCTGAAGGCGAGAGGAGACATCATGCTCAGGCAGAATGCATACACGTGTATTTAACATACCACTCCGAAGTGATACAATGACAACATAGTTAAGTGACCTCACCACCAAAATCCGTCATTCAACAAACGATAGCATGGGAAAACTACGTATGTTAGAATCCACAGAAGGAAGTGGGGCATAGAGTTATTAAAAATTTGCTGTTTCTCCTACAAACTAATCGCACTTTGGAAACATGCCACCCAACTCACTGCGACACTCGCACTTGTAGACGGCATTAGAAACGCCTCTTTGGATAAGATATACATGCGTAACAGCTTGTCAATAACTCGGGTTGAAGGTCTTCTGCTATAGCCAAGCGGCTTTCAAGCATATAGCAACTAACAATAACTACACTTTCGATTACTCCACAACTACTTCATATTGGCTTTAGCTCACACCATACCAATATTGAAGGCGCCAGAACTTAAGCATTTTATTTTTAAAATGAGACAAGCAAAGCTAGTAATCATAAGCCGATGAGGAGGAGATTACTGATGCAGCACAATTGCTACGGAGAGCACGGCGAATGGCGCTAAAGGGGAGAGAGAGACTATGTAATGCATCAGTAGTTCATTTGAGGATGGATGTTGATGGGGGCCACATACATTCCTTGCCGTTGTACCTTCGCCGAGGGGGTCGTATATTTGTGAGATTGATGTGTATTTTGCTTGAATGCCGTGCCTCATTTGGTGTTCTTGGAGGCCGGGAAAGTCTGAAGGCGCTGCAGCGCGTATGTATGCAGTAGTGATGGAGACTTAAAGTACTGTTGGCCGTAGCTCATTTGTGTGACTACTTGACAGTTGCGTAATATTTTGCCTCAACAGGTATGCAAATGCTTTTTACTGTATTGGCTTGCGATTAATTGTTGGCACTGTTGACGAGTGCATTTCAAGGCAAAGTCGATTTGTTAGTCTTGAGAATGGGTTTTAAATGTGCGAAAGACGAGACAGCATCAGCCATTAAAACTTGTCAGTGATGGAAGAAAAATACCCACAAGCCAGTCGACGATGAGGCGGTTCACAAGATAAAAGTGTCATGCAAAACAACCCCACTGCATGCCATTCCGCATGACATGCACTTCACAATTTTACGATTGCAGACTTCATCAAAACATCGAAACTACCAAATCATCTTCCAAAGTGTTTGAGTTTGTGCATCGAAGTGGTTAAAATGCTCTTCTGAGCATTTGAGCATAGTGAGGCCGCACCATATTGTAAGTTTATTGAGCATATTAGTGATGTTAAGGTGGGTTTTATTGAACTAAGTTATGGAATTGACTTTGGGCCCAATGGAGCGGTCCATGGCATATCTAGGCATTTCCATAAATAAAAATGATGAGATAAATTGTCGCTTGCCATAGTTGGAAATAAGTCAGCATTCGATGCAGGTACATAACTATTCAGCTGCAAATTGTCATCCTGCCCTTACAGAGGCGGTGAGGCGCCCTCAGAATCATGGTTGCAACATAGTGCGCCCACAGATCACATGGCTGATGCGCATGCGCCCACGCGTTAGCCTTTGGCTCGCGACTTACGTTGGCTTAGTCGTACTACCACCTTATGACCTCTATGCTTCCATGATGACCCTCATCATTCCCGCCTCTACCTGCTCTCTTAGCTCCTCTCCTAAATCACATTGGATGCGGGTTAGCTGCTGACTTGGGTGAAATTCCAACTGATTATTTATTAAACAAGGTGCATTTAACACTGTTCTAAAGCAAGCTAATGACCGCAGTGCCTTGCTTCCTCATCAATGTCGAGATGAGCTAAACTGGCATAGAAAAATTTGATACTTACTTCCATGCAGAAGAGCATGGTCCGAAGGGCATGCTGCAGTGTTAAACACAGCCTCCATTAACTGAATTTAACGCCTAGCTAACGACCGAAGCATCGGTCCACCACACCAAACCTGTAAAGATGTGGTCTTTTGGGAGTGAAACACTTAGGCGTGAGGTCCTCATATGGACTAAATGATTCTTAAACTTTCATTTTGAGCGCAACACTTTTCAAGAATTGTTGATTTTTCGTCAGACTTTGGCACCTAATTCAATGAATGTGCTGCCTGCACCTCTCATATTTGTCACAAAGATGCAGAATCCTGTGTCAGACAAGGCGATAAAGTTGAAATCGTTCTATCAAATGCCAGAATATGCGTCGATAGACGTAAAATTTGAAACAATCTCAAAAATCAATGCTAAAAGTGCGTGGATTCCTCTTACTTACTAGCGACCGATCAGTAGACTTTTAACTATCAAATAAATTGTTCTAAAGCGGGTCCGTACTGACGACAGACAGCGACAAACGTTTTCCAAAAGGCACTGTTTTCCTCGCATTCGTTTAATACGTTTTCAATTACCCTATAAATAAAATGATACAATTAAACGAGAGCTTGACAATTTAGGAGTCTTTAAAATTTTGTGAATAAATGGATGTATTCCAGCGTCTTTTGTCGAGCGGAATAAAGTGATTTTCTTTTCATCTCTTTAATGGATGATTTTGTCATTACATCTCATAGTAATTCTCCTAGAATTTCGTGTCAATTCTGGCAGAAAAACTGCAACGTTTGAGGGATCAAATACTTCTTTTGGATTTTGCTGTCTCTAAATAAAGTAAGCACAAAGAGAAAGCACAAGTAAAGTTTTGTTAAGTTTAAACCAAAGAATTGTAATTGACTACAATTGCCACCAAGCCAAGTAAGAGCCTACCAAGAGTGCTCCTAATAGAAAAGCAGACACAGGCGCAAGAGTCCTATCAACCTAGTGGATAATTTACGATTTCTGGGGTATTTTGGAGTTACCTTCACAGCGAATGGCATGCAAATGGACGAATTTTACAGAAATTATTCGACTGCTTAATTTCGTTGCGAATTCGTGATAAACTAGTAAACTTTTCACCGGACACCGCAACGGCAACAAATTAGTAAGTAGGATATTTGGAGATATCCGATCTAGGAAGTTCTAAGTCCAACGATAATGAACAAGACTTTTGGAAATAAATGTGAAGAGAAACCACAGTTTCTTCTCCGCTAGCAGAAACACGACGTGCGAGATACGGGACAGGGTAGCTAAAGCCAAATTCGGTCAGCGAGAATACAGGAACTACAGCCTGCAGGAACCATAATGCTTGGGTTCTACCACCAATTTTCCTCTTGAACCGTGTTGCTTCCTGTCACATGTCTGTGCTCATAACAACTTACATATATAGCTAGTAGTTTAGCTGAACGAGCTTACTCCTTCCTCTTCCCATTGTCTTCCTTATTCTTCCTCGAAGACACACCAAATTTGACAAAATGATGTGCCTCACTGCCCAATCACATTCCCATCATTTTAAGGCAAGCGCTTAGCATTGTCGCTTTCACTTTTACATCCTCCTTTAAAGCTTATTTTCGTGACACTGCTAATGCGGTCAAATTGAGTGAGCGATTGTATTCACAGCTTAGCAAGCAAGCTTGGTCAAGTTGAGTATGGTGGCAGTCTTATTAACTCTTCCTTGTTTCAGTGACAGTCGCGGACGCGCTCTGGCTCCTTTCATTGTCCACGACACAACACTTTTACAAGGAGCAACGACTATTGTGTGAACACGCGCCAGAGTGGATTACTGATGTCGTTGTCGCCGTGAGTGGCGTTTCGAGTCTTAGCATTATTTTCACTGCTCCCAATCTGCGTTCTGCTGCTACTTTGGTCAAAGTCAGAGTCACAGCTACGCACACGGCAGTAGGGAATGACGGCGGTTGAGTGTTTTGCATACTTCATGCTAAAAGTGGGAGGGGAACTTGTTATACACGGAAGTTGTCTATTCTCGATTCTTGGAGCCTGTCAGGCGTATTAAGGGGAAATGGTCGCTTTAGACATCCCCGAAGTCATCGCCTAGATTCATGGTTCGGCACCGATCTTTATCTTTGTGCGCATTGGAAATTGATGTTCACTTGCAATGACTTTAAGTGGTGCACATGTTGAAGAAGTATGATGGATCAGAGGGTGTCGCATTGTTGACATTTGTCATTAGAGGGAGCACCAGGAAGAGAGGATAGAAGTCTTGACAAGCAAAAGGCAGAGTAGATGCGATCGGTATATGATGATGGAAGCAGTGCTTTTATCTAATTGTCCCAACCAGATTTGAAGCTGCCATTGTGCGACTAAATATATTTAATTAATATCTGTAAAAGTTTCTACTCTTAAATGCTTAGAATTTAGGCGGTCGTCGACTGATGTTCCCTTTTCCTTCCAGCACCTAGCCATCAAAGCAGCAAAGATACCGTTTTTTCTTACACAGGACCTCAAAATTACCGATTCCAAATCAAAGACATGAGTTTTTTCAGTCATTACTTGGACTTTCTAACAAAATTTAGCAAAGGCGAGTTGCCTCAAGGTTGTTGTTAATTTATGGTGAATAAAGTGTAGGGATAGGGAACTTAGACTGCACTTAAGATTAACACAAACAAACTGTTAGGCAGGTCAAGTGCTCTCGTTCAACGTTCCTGCTACATCTCCAGCTGCTAGTTCTCCTAGCGGTCGTTTGTAGAGTCCCTTCTCGGCCTTAACTGCAGTCGCAGGGTGAGAAAGGTGTGAAATCATCTAAGCCTATCCCACCTGCAATTTCAGCCTTCCAACGGTACCAGCCAACGCAGCGGCAACTGCTGCAGGAGTGGCAATAGCCAATTGCGAGTGTTTGCCGGCCAACGAAAAACTGGCCATTGGAAAAACGATAGAGTACGAGTTTCGCCAAACGCTCGATGTGGTCGAGTCTGCCACTTCACAGTGCTTGTAGATCAGATGCCCAATGGTTCGCAGAATCACACATACACTGCAGCAAACTTCAAGGGTAATAAATGACCTCATTGATCTCCATTGGCAAATGGCTTGCATCCATCATCTCCCTTTTGCTCCAACTTCTTATTTCAATTTTATAATGCAGTGTGGAAGCATTGTGAACCAGTTGTCCAATGACGATGTTAGGAGAGTTGGAAATCGTAAAGATTGTAGGAAGAATGTTTATGTGGCATGTCTTGGCAGGGCATTTATTTGGCTGTCTTTTCGATTGTTGCAGTTTTTACCGAAACAAACGTATTTAGTGCAATGAAGCACAGAAATAAGCGACATTCCCCTGCTACATTTTGTTGCATCTAGAATAGCAGCATTTGAATTGACAGAGGAGTTCTATTCAGGCTAGCAGCGGTGGTGGTGGCTGTGGAAGGGGGTGGTGAAAGTGCGACCCAGCTTTCGGCCACAAACGAGACTTTTGTGCCTGCTCAGGCACCACCCAGCCCCACATTAGCTGACTTCACAGCCATTACCAACGCTGCTTTCAAAGCCACTTGCACACCGAAGGTTATTATCTAAATCTGGTCTAATGATCACATGAGTCCACTTCAGGCAGCCGCCTTTACCGATTCCCTCATTCTTTTATAAATATAATATATCGGCTGGTGGTTTTACTAATAAGTGTGCAAAGCGCTTTGCGTCTGTCTGGCTGCTTTAAGTTTTTCTTAGCACTTGCAAACGAAACTACAAGGAAGGTAAATTTGTGCCGTGCTAAGCGCGAAGTTTGCTGTTCCTGGAGAAAAACTTTTGCGTCGAGGTGACTCGCTCCGTGGAAGGACGCTGTCTCCCTTTCGTGTCATTAAAACGCGCATAAGTGACCCATCACCTCAAATGATGAATCCACTGGACAATGGTGTTCAAAGCAAACAGAACTCATTATCTTAATTTATCCTGTGATCCCTGGTTGTTCACTCACGTTGTTCTGCACGTTAAAACCATTGAAACGCTGTTCTTTGTGTCATATGGTGGGCAATATAGTTGCACATAAAACAAGAAATTGGACTAACGGCGTTCTCGGACTCAAAAGAATACTGAAGTCATTGGTTTGGCGCATCGTTTGGATTGGTCGGTTTCGGTTAGTGATGTTGTATTAGAGCAGTCTTTGGTGTACAGAACAAGCGATCCCACGTTGATTCTTCTCTGTTGTAGTCTTAATGGCAAACGCACCATATAGCTTTGTTGCGTTTGTTTGCTAGAAACAACCGGAGACAATTAGTTTTCACTTACTCTATCATCGAGGAAGCCCTGCGATGCAGGTTGTCATTGATTTGCCCACCTTCTCTGGGTGCACTTCATGTCGCAGACGTCGATTTTAGTGATTGTGTCAGTGTCGATGATAATGGTAGTGTTCGGCGTAGACACGGCTGTGACAAATGAAGAGGTAGTCGATCAGATATATAACTATGAATCTTCGCCCTCCCCTTTACACTCTCCTAGTGATGTCATGCGTAAGAAGCAGTTCACAAGCATTCTCGTTACCCACGTAAGAAAAATAATGCCTTCATCTCTTCATCAATGTTATATGAGGTCTAAGCTACGATACTAGAGCAAGGAGGGTTGAATGAAATTGGCAACTTCGGAAGAATCCCACTACGCGTAGTACAGTGTAGAACAGTCAAAAGATAGCCTGTTATCTCAAGCGTTTAATCCGCTCTTGCGTGATAGGCAGAGAATCACGAACTAATTCCCACAAACTATGTATTTTTTACTAAACTAGACATTCGGTGAAGAGGCAAATTAAGGATAGCGTCATTTCTGGCTGTATCCGAAGCCACCTTAAATCACGGCCTGAATGTTTGCTATCATTAACAGTCAATTACGTGTTTGAGCTGCTAGACGTGGCATTCATATACCCTCATTTATGATTCACGTTCAAGTGGGGCATCTGCGGCTGATTCTCAGTGCAGTCGGAACTGGTGTAGTGTGGGCTCTTCCTAGACAACGCTACAAGATACTCCTAGAAACGGAACACTTTAATGTCAAGAGAACCAAAGAAGACAGCGGAAGCCGATAAACCTATACGTATAAGTCTGCGGCTTGCTTGACGACGATGATGCCTCAATTAAAGTCACTTGCACTTTGAGTCATTTAACGCTTCCAGTTAGTTCAAGCTATCACTTAAATGCAAAAAACGTTATTTTCTGTCAGAAGTAGTGTGATAAACTGCCAGTCATCTAAATTTTGTGTTTGCACGTGCAAACACATTGCTGTGCTCTTGGTTCTACAGAGCTTTCAAATAGTCTGACCAACGTTTCTGATCTTATCAAGACTTAAGGCTGAAGGATGACAACAGGAGTTTTCAATAAGGAATGCATGGATTTACTTCCTGCAAGCATCAATCATTGACCCTGTGATGAGCAGAGACACTCACGGCTGAATTACCTCTGGTACTGTGTGGTCCTCATAATGTCTTCCGAGAAGAGCCCGGTTGATACACACACGCCATTGATAATTAGCTTTTCTAAAAATAAATGCGCTATTTATAATCGTCTGTTGTCAAGCCATTGGACAGCGTGTACCCATTACGCCTCATACCGACCTTATCTCGACTACCTTCCACTGGAAATCAAAATCCGGAAACCGTGAGAACGATGGCACGTCCAGTCCTACTATTTCTCAACTTTTAAGTGGCGGTAAGTTGCACTACGTCTCAGGAGACGACTCCAGATTTGCTTCGGTGGCAGCGGTAATCGAACGCTATTTAAGAGACCATAAATTTGGATCTTCATCGACTAGTTTTTTAAACTTTAAATCCACAGTGGAAGACTACTTCTAGGCAGACGCATATTACAAGAGCTATCAACCACTCACGGACATTTTCTCGACCACCCCAATGCCACAGCTCGGCTTATGGCGGCCGATGAATCGCTGACTAGCCTCAAAGTGCAAAAGTAAAACTTCCTTTGAGGGAGAGAGAACGCATCCTCCTTCGTTTAGCCCTGCACCACATTCCCATTTAGTTTATCTTGATACCTTTTGCCGCGTAAGAAGTGCGAAATCTATAACCCTCATCCGAACTCCTCCCTATGGTACAAGCCTATCGCATAAGCGCCGTTGTCAAATAGATACAGAATGGTGTGATAAAACACCATTATCACACCTAAACCCAATGGAGTCATCCAAAGTCTGGTGAATTGTATGAATTACTGGTTGACAAATCGCATGTTGATTGGTTAAGCAAGGTCATACGAGTAACTTCTATCCTTTAGCAAAAGTTGCACAGTGGCTATCAAATAAGCAGCCCTCTTTGCCTCTCATTCAAGTATACAGCAAAAATAAGTCGCAATATTTCTATTCCTGGCGAAAAAGGGGATGCACATAATCAAATCTCATTTGCGAATTATTCGGAGAAAAAGATGTTGCAATGATCCGCTACCAGTACCACCCCGGGCTGCAAGTCATGACGGCTGGTTGAACCAATTCGTGCTGAAGAAAGGCAAGTTACTTTAACGACATGCTTTTTGCCTGCATGAGATTACATTTTACGAAATTTAAGCAGAATGTATGCCATATTAAACTTCTAAGCAAACTAGCATTTATATGGGAAAGACAAAACGGTAGAAAAGCGAGTGGCACTCATGTTAAAGTGCGTATTCGTTAACCGTCTTATTCAAGTTTCTTCCTGGACTGCTTTTGAAGTAATGCGCAAGCATGAATGATAGACTTTAATCAAACACCCTTCTGTCCGCTATGAAACAAGATTTTCTCATTTTACTAAAACATCATCCACTCACGCATGCAGCATGTCACACTACTATAAGTTTTAATTTTTGCACCTTCAGCGCAAAATCGCTGAGTAGCAAAAATGAAATTTACTTCTGATGTGTTGCAGTTAAAATCGCTATTCAAAAAGAGGGAGCAGAGGCAGAATCGTAAAGTGTGTCTCGGAATATGTTTAAAAAATTTGTACAGCTTTTTAGCATCCGTCGCAAAAATATAATCCAGTGCACATGATTATCGTTGTTCGCCGGTTATATCGTCGTCGACCTCGCGCTCATGTCACAACAAGTGCGTCATCAACATTCTATCAAGGAATCAAGCTGTTTTCCAAGTCTCGCAATATATAATGTTCAAAATTACTTAACACTGCTAATAGGGATCAAAATGCAAGAACTTAGTGAAAGTGTGGGTAAAATTGCGTTTAAACTCATCTTATAAGCTCCAAAAATGGAGGTCAAGATGGTAGTATTATCTCTCAGGGAAAAAGATCCCTTCAAAACCATTCAAAACCATTCTTTTTATGAGCATACTTTAGCAGAACCTATGGCCTAATTACGTCCCACACCACTGGTGGTGAAGGAAAGGATCTCGGTGACATTTACGTCTAAAAAGTCCAAGACGTATTTTTCTGAGGACAAATCAACCAATAGAAGCGATTAGTGGAGAGTGTGATAGAGGTGGCAGAAATGAGGGAACTTGCCGCCATGAACGGTAAAACAAAGCCAAAGGCTGGCGCAATTTTGGGTGAAACATGCTTTACTGACGTTCTAAGGCGTAAAATGAGACCAGAGATATGCAAAGTGTAGCTATAATGAGCACAACCATGTGGCAAAAAGTAATGTGGTTGAAGAGGAAAATTTGTGGTAGAACCCAAGCATTATGGTTCCCGCAGGCCGTAGTTTCTGCTTCCTGGCTGGCCGAATTTGACTTTAACCACACTGTCTCGTATCTCGCACGTCTTTTATCTGCAAACAGGGAGGAAATTGTGGTCTCTCCTTACATTTATTTCCGAAAGTCTTGTTCATTGTCGTTGGACAAAGAACTTTCCAGGTCGGATATCTCCAAATATCTTACTCATCTATTTGTTGCCGCCGCGGTGTCTGGTAGCAAAGTTTACTAGTTACTCACAAAATTGCAACGACATTGAGGCGTTAAGTGATATTTGTGGAATCTGTCCATTTACATATCTTGCACTGTGAAGATAATCCCAAAAATACCCAAAAATTCGTAAATTATCCGGTAGATTAATGAGTCCTTTGCGCCAGTGTCTGCTATCCTATAAGGAGTACCCTTAGTAGGCTTTCACTTGGCTTGGTAGCAATCGCGGTCAACTACAATTTTTTTGGTTTAAACTTAACAAAACTTTACCTGCGCTTTCTCCTTATGTTTACTCCATTTAGAGTCAGCAGATTCCAAAATAAGTATTTGACCCCTCAAATGTTGCAGCTTTTCTGCCAGAATGGACACGAAATTCTAGGAGAATTGCTATGAGATGCAATGACAATTTTACCCATTAAGGAGAAGAAAAAGTAATTTACTTTATTGCGCTCAACAAAAAACGCCGGAAAACATCTGTTTATCCACAAAATTTCGGCGATTCTTGGTTTTGCAGGCTCTCGTTTAATTGTATCATTTTATGTGCAGGGTAATTAACAGTCTAATAAACGAAAGCGAGGAAAACAGCGCCTTTTGGAAAACTTTTGATGCTATCTGTCGTGTCTGGTGCAGACGCGTCTTATAACAATTTTATTTGATAGTTAAAATTCTACTGATGAGTCGCTAGTAACTGAGAAAGACTTACGCAGGCAGGGTCAAGAGGTAGTCGAGACTTGTTTGTTATCAATCTGCACAACATTTTTTTTCTACCAACGTAGGCAGGAAACTGCTACGTCAAATGTAACGCAGCATTCGATTATCGTCAAGTAGCCGAAACAGCAATCACGACCGGCAAGCCTGATCTTCATGCTACCTTTCATTCAGTCACTCCTACGGGTCAATTATGTAAAACTTTGCCAAAGTGGCAATTAATTCGTGAAAGACTGCTCGATTTTCCCCCTTACACCTTCCTTTCTTATGCTGTTCTCTAGACTTCATCAAACCTTTCTCCTTTCTCCTTATTACCCACGTATTGGAGGCTTGTTACTAGCCTGTTTTTAGCACAGCTGATAGCAGATTAGATAGCCAATAGAGGGGCAGGTCTCTAGAGCCATCTACTTTATTCATTATCACAGACGGAAGAATGGGACTATTGACGTTGGCCTGCTAGTCTACGCTTAATCTCGTGTTTATTCGCATAAGGGTTGCCATCTGTCTTGCGCATTTATGGAAATGCTCGGTCCAATCTTATCACATTATGGCGTCATCAGCAAAAAGTCGGTTGCTGTAGCAGTTTGACCGAAAATGCTGTGATTAAGAAAGGCTAGCAATTCGATCAGTGAGTAAATAGGATAGACATTTAGCAGGTCATAGCTTTCCTGGTTCCGCACAGTGATCTTAAAGTAGAGTAAAAGCAGGATTTAGTATTATCTTTAGGCTCAGCGATGAAAAAGGGAGGGATTTTTGTGCACTTTGGTCAAAACATTACTGCGAATAGGCCTTTAATTGGATGTGGTTTTGACCTGCCGTATCTAAGGTAAAAGTGCAAAATTTTGAACTTGACTATAGTCTTAGGTAATTATCCGAATGTGCAGCTCACACAGCATAGAATTCGAAAAAGTTAAACAATCCAAAGCATTGCTTAAAGAGAGTAATGTCACAACTCAAGCCTTGTTAATAGCCCCATGGAATTATTTAGTGCGTTATCAAGTGTACACATTTCTGCAGCATTGCCAATAGTTAACATGAGCAGTCACACGTTTCTTTGTTTTTCTATCCCGATTTTCAATCAGTCAACCAACCAATGGCGAGTTTGAGGGCGATCATGAACGCGATGCTCCTGCCTACTTCCCAGGAATTTGCATGCACGCATCTCCAGGAACATTCTCGATCTCCCTTTACTGCGCTACATTTAAACAATCGCATCCTCAGTAGTCTCCAACTTTTACTCTTACAAAAGCAGCGGAATTAGTGCAGCTTTCATTTTTTCTCGCGTCTCCTGCTGCTATTTTTACCATTCGGAATCCAGTTCGTGGCTGTCAATCCTTGCACGAATTCCAGTGCAATGGGATCTCTACATAGATGTAAAGCTGTTCATCGGTAGGCATAATATTATCTAACACACATTTCCTGCGCATGACACTTGCTAATCATTTCAATTAAATCTAGTTATGTTAAGAAAAACTACTAAGTATAGTTGTTTCTATCTGTTTTGGCTATCTCATTGCTTCTTTGCGACCCCCTTGCTTGCCCTTTCAGTCCGATTAAGCATTCGTTTATTCGTTTTCTTTTGCACACTATTTATATGATATCCTCCCTTTCATTAGGGTATTTGCGAGCAAAGGCCAAGCTGATGCTTTTGTCCAATCGAGCTTAGTGCTGAACACAAATAAGTGCTGGCATTTACAGATCTCGATTCACACCTTGGGACACATCCCTTTTTTAAAAGATTGGGCAACACTTGCTGAATATCAGTCAGAGAGACCACCGCATTCTTTCTAGTTTCAGCAAATTACTGCGAGCTTTTTGTAAGGTGTTTTGCAAAGATCGCAAGAGACCATAACGCGGTGTCTATATTGCCTCATGAACACAAACAAATTAACAGTGTCCCTGTTTTAATCATCTGCTTGACTATGCGCAATATGGCCGAGGTGCTGTTGGAAAATATAGCTTTGGATGTGTTCAACGATACATTATATGATATGTGCATGTGCAAAAGTTTCTGCTAGCATTTCATTTTGGCTTTTAAAAATCGGATTACTTTAGCTTTCTTTTCAGCATTTTATTCATTTACGGATTCTCTCACATTAAGTACTTCCACCACAATGCATACACACATGCACCCATTCATTTACTCTTCGGATTAGACCCTATTCATAACAAGTACTTTCGCACAAACCTTGCCACAGGATGCGCAGCGTGTTTGTCGCCAACCGTTTAGTCAATCAGAAATGCAAATGCACAATCGTATTGTTCAAGTGATGCGGCACGGTGCCTCATTGGCAAAAAGGTCTGTAACTATCAGTTAAAGCCTGAGTGGAAGATGTCCAACTTATTTGCTTTGATGTAAGGGGACTTTGTTCCGTCTCAATGTCACTACTAATTTGTAACTCTTCCCTTAAATTTTACAATGATAAGTGTTGTGTTGAGCCAAAAGTGCCATACACGGCCAGTATTCTACGTCGTACCTTTTGATCTACCCTTCCATACTGCTCTTATCCAGCTATCTTTCTATCTATCTATTTCTGTACATTCTCCTAATGGAAACCGACCTCTTACATTCAAAGAACCCTTCACCTGATTTGGTGTGGAATTCCTTCTAGTAATTCTCTCTCTTCTTCATTACGCACGCTCATATGAAAGCGGTTTAAATGCATCAGGGCACACTTCCACTGACTGCGACACGCCCCTGTACCCAAGCACGCATTAAGAGTTTTTAATTAACAGAGGCATGCTAGCCTATTTTAGTTCAAGCCGGAATGATTTTTAACAGATTGGTGCGTTGGTGTTAATGCTGGGGAGTCAATAGTTTTAACCTTGTCGGCTTGTCTCCAGCGAAACTGCCTTTTACTTTCCTATCTCCGTCACCTCCTTCGGTACGCAAACAAACATGTAACTACAGAGTCCAGCCTCATGTTGCCTGTGTGCGCAACAAATCGCTGCGCATCTTAATGGCCAGTGGTTAAACTCGCCCCGCCAAAATAAGAACGGGAAATTTTCAGCGCTAAACTATCAGAGAGATAGCTTGATGTACTCCCATTCAATACCCTGCGATATGCTATGCCGCGTGAGCATAGCCATTTCATCTTCTATCCTTCCTCCCCTTTCTCGACATCCACATCTACCTCTACCTCCACTGCACCACTGTCTGCGGGTCAACTAGCAAATTAGTAATTGTTCAAGTGCACACACACCTCGACTGTATGTGACCGCTGAAGCTCACCAATGTGGCTTAGCATGCTGCTTGTGCCAACATGCAGGTAAGAGATAAAATTAATTAAGAGACGCGGCAATGCAGGTAGAGTGGCGCAGTGGAAGTGTGCTGGGTTCGTAACTCAGAGGTCTGTAGATCAAAGTCCCACTTCGCAATTTGACCACCTATTCGCACGGTCGAGCCTAGCTGCACCTCTCTTCGATGCTTCGCTCACCTGGCCTAAAATTTTATGCTCACCATATGTTTAATTGCCAATTCCCTTCAGCTTTACATCCAATTAACGCGACCTGCTCAAGGGAACGCTCTGCTGCGTGAGTGTTATGGGGGCCAGTCTGATAACTAGAGGCGGTCGTGCGCTTATCGCCTAATGCCAAGTGAACGCAAAGTCGACCTCACAAATAGTGGGCTATCACGCATAATTTAGAGTTCTGACTAAGAGATTCATGGGATCCCAACTGGAGATGGCTTGTGGTTGTGGTTTTGTTATTGGCACAGATTAGGTGAGTGTAAGTCAATATTGGCAAAGTGCGAAGAAGATTTGGTAGTTAAGATAAAGGTAAAAGTAGGTGGGAGGAAGCGAAAGGAGCTCTGCCCATGTAGTATCCAAAACAGTTAATGCGATTCTTTATGACGTCGTTCCTTGCTAAAAGCACTAGCACTACTGAGACCCCAGAGCGACTAGAATGCAAAATTTTACAAATTTTTATGCTTCGAGTTTAACTAGAGTTGGATTTAAGAGCAGCGGCAAAAGACACATCACAGCCTGGTTCTTTGAAGGTCAAGTAAAATTGAGATGCGGGTACTAAGTAGGAATAAGTATGGAATGGCATATCATCCTCATTATTAGTATCAAAGGGGTAAAATAGCACCAAAATGTGACCGAACGAATTTCGGGCCGCATAATCTTGCACATTTTAAAATGTTTGAAACGGCTTACACACACAAAGCCAATGAAGGTAATCTTCAAAGTGCTTACGAAGAATAGGAGAATGCTTGAGGCGCTCGTCGTAATAGAGTCGGAATCAGCTCCAGTGCTTGAATGTTATCAATGCTTTAGCACAGAGACAAATTAAAGATAACTAGGCCAATTCGCTCCTCTGATTTGAGAACACCACATGGATTCATTACCTGACATCTTATAAATGCACATGTTTGACTTATGTGGCTGGCTTGATAAGTGAAAACTGAAGTAAAGGAGAACCGAAATGCTTGATATAAGGTTATCTAAAGTTTATTAATACAAAGCACTTAAATTGAAAGTGGTTATTTCTGTCACAAATCCATTCTCTTAAATAATTTAGCTTTGATTGTTTTTATTTATAGGTCAGCAATTCGCTGAATTGAGTTATAACTATTTTGAAATGAGACGATGCTCAATGCGGTGGTTTTAAATTACCGGTTATGTATTTTGACTAAAGTAAAGCAATATCATAGCCTTCGCAAATGCAGCGGGAGAAGAACCACAACAAAATTGACAAAGCAAACGGAAGTTGGTTATTAATGCACAGCAGGGTATCCCTTAGGGCAAAAGGATAGACCAAGTCCAAGGAAATTGAGGTTCCTCAATCTGTGACTGGTGCTGCTGCTAATTCTAATGCAGGTGTGCACAGCGCTCCGTGTGATGATGCTGAGGTGTTCAAACACATCTTTCTCGACACTGTGACTCAGTGGCGTAATGGTCGCGCATATGACCCCAGATCAGGAGACTGCGTGCTACTCCTACTTCATTCTCCTTTGCCGTTGCCTGCAGCCACCCTTTGACTTGTAATCTCCCCTCGTAATCAATTTCGTTACCATATCGCTGCTCTTGCTACTGCTGTTACTTCCGCGGTGACAGCATTGTCGTCGCAAATGATATCCTCTATATTTCCTTGTTCTTTGCTCTACAACAATTCTTTGTTACCCCTTTTGGCCGCCCTGAGTGACACGGCAACGCCCGAAATCGAACTAATTATTGCTGGTGTATCGCGGCAGGAGTGCTTCTAAACTGTATTGATGTCAGTGGCGAAATGAAAAGCGTTGTAAGGACAATTTCACCCTTGCTCAAGTTTCTGTGTGGTAACTTCTTTAAGTTTTCTGTCACATTTCACACCACTATAAGGCAGCAGTATAATAAAACTATGCTTTCATTGTTTTCAAATGAGTGCTAAGGAAAACGTCCTTCCGTTTAAACTTTTTTTGTCGAGGAAGAAGAACACATAAGTATACTTAAGCGATAAATGCAGGGAAAAAATACCGCAATGATCGACCATTCCATCGTTTCTCATCTGCATCAGCTTGCAAAGATTCCCTATTGAAGAAATGCCTGAATCCAGAAGGCACGCAAGGTATAGCCAGAAGTGGATTTACATATGATGGTCGATACAAAGACTTGATCCGCATCGAGTGAGGCTATGCAAGTGATTATTATTGCTTGTTTGGGCTACTGCCTCTGCATGCGCGACTTTAACACCAAACTTGTACCAAGAAAAATTATATGCGGAAGACAAAAATAACCCGCGAAAACGGAGAGGGGCATTTAATTGTTTTGTAATTTTACGGGCATGACGAAAAAGCAACCGTGAACACAAATTACTACTGTGCAAGTGACTCATAAGTGGGGCTTAAGGTCTCTCCTAGTCTGCGCACATGCCCGTGTTACACAACAGCACCTGCATTGGTTAGTAGCATCAGGCCTAATAGACTAGCTTTCACAAGTATTCTCATGCTCAAGTCAACCGAGGAAACTAAGGTATTGAAACGACTTTACAGCTGTGAATTTCTCAGCTTTGTCATAGGAACCCAGTTTTAGCAGAAATTCATGCCCTTAATCGCCAAGATAAAAGGTTTGGTACAGGGTCGTCACCGTAAGAGTCACACTTAGGAAGAAGCTTGTCATCGCATAAGCTATCAGTTAGGTAGGTCGTAGGTATGGCAAAATTCATTCCATCTAGGCGTGAAAGACGATAGGAAGGCAAAGAATTGTTAAAAGAATACTATCGTACGCAATTATCTAGCAAGTTAATTGATGGCATTGAGTCTTATAAAACGCCCACGATCGAGTTTGGGGTCCTGTCGGCTAAGCTCTCCTTCTTTGATTCATGCATAGCGAAGAGGTTCATGGTTGCTCGGTCTAAACCCATTCATCAAGGAGCGTCAGAAGGCGTGTGTACGACAGAGCATTATCAATGTCTGGAAATGCTGGAATAAAAAAAAGCGGTCTTTAAAATTCCGTGAAAATGTGCTAGTTGTACACGCGAACCTCCATCAGTATTGCTGCCCATACGTCTCCTTACAAATTCCATCGTTCACATGCATACAAGCTGTCACAATGCAAATTGCATCAGAACTACACAAAATAGGCCATTAGGACTTGCATATAGTTACCAGTTTGAGAAGTAGACTTAAGTCGCAAATTTCGATATTACTTAATGAAACCTGTCAAAATCTTTCTTAAAAGGGTACGATATTCCACTCGTTGTCGCTTTTAAGACACCGGAAGCGATTGAAATTAGTAAAACTGCTATACCTTTCCACTATTTAGACCGGAATATGTATTTGAGTATGGCCACTGCTAGTTTAGATTCAATTAGGCTAACAACAGTGAAGCGTGGTTGAATTCTGCTGAGCGTATGCTAAGGCACGCGGATCCCACACTCTGCATTGGTAATGCCGCTGTCCTGCTGGTGTGCACATCCGGCCAAAAATGCAGCTTTTTAAGCCTTTTCTGCTGTAGTATTGTAGCTTACTTCTTAGCGACTCACTTCATCACGTCTACAGTGTGATTTGATTTGTTCATTTAATCGTGCTTAAGTCACCACACCTCATCGTAGAATCAAAGACCGAGATTCGACGCATCATCACAGACGGCGTGATGCTTTCAAATGCTACGCAATGTCTCACTTTCTCAAACTTAGCTTTATCGAGTCCCTGGAGGAGTCTAATTAAATCTGCGTCGATTGTAGGCCCCTAATAACTCTGCTTAATCTTTACATCCTTGGCGAATGTCAATGTGCCTCAGTATTAGCCATATTTTCCTTTTTGAAGAGATCAGCTGATCTACGACTAAACCGAACACGCATACAGAATTTTGGCAGCTAAATGAGTTTACATGATGGGCTCTAAAATCAGCACTAACGATGACTTTTTATCCTCGGCCAAACGGTTTTCTGATATTAAATGAGCATCAACGCACTGTGATCACCGCGCCGTGGCATTGCAATCGAGCATCGCACAGAAGAATGACACTACTTTGTAACTTGTCAGTGCCGTGGTCTACTTTACCTTGCTTCTTTTAGATGTGTCCTCAAGTATTTTGAACTTATCAACCCGATTGAATCACATCAGGGGACGGTGAGTAGTAGCATAATGAAAAGGTATGAATGGGATAAAAAAAGTGGGAAAGAAGATCAAAGTTGGCTAGGTGAGCATAACTATGTCATCTTTGATGGTGATTACAGGCAGCCTAATACAGCTTAAAGCCACAATAGGAAAGAGAGTCTGCAGAGGGGATCGCCAAAAACATTGGAATTGTTTTTACATGCTCTGGACAAGGAACTTACTCTACTTGCAAAACTTCACGTGGATAGGATTGGCTTGAGAAACAGGGTAGATGTTCGACTATGGGTCCATTGCCTAAGTTCATCATTTTAACAGAAATGGCCACCTCCTCAGAGTCAGTTCAGTTTGATCATAACCTGGTCGAAGCCGATAACGTTTTAGAAGCTCTTCACCAGTAAGTTTCCGCTGAATCAGTAATATTTAGGGAATGCCTCCCTTCCGTAAGCCGTAAGCATGATGGCCATTTTAGAAAGACACGATTGCCGCATATTTGCAGCTTGCACACTCACCATTATCACTTGAGGAGCCAAGTAGCCAATTTGATGGCCTCGAGCTCTGCGTTTGCTAAAGGCATTCATATTCTGCCCCAGTGTTATGCCTTCATTTACTAACAACAAGGTCCTGGGACACTACGTTTGCGGCATCGGAAGGCGGACCCGGCCCTAAATAATTTTTATCCTGGTTCATATTACTCTGAAAAACTGTAGCAGTGCAAAAGAAGTGCATATCTTAAGGATGGGTGTAATGCTGGCATCGCATAACGAAAGGGCTAAGAATCACGTCCGTCCTTGGCGTCTGCCTTATTCCCGTTTTCTGCAAGAAAGCTATTAACAGAAGCGACACCAGTCTTGAGCCGCCTGGACAAGTTTCGTTCCAGAGATTTCCTCAGCATGCATGCTTAGGGAGACTGGTGTGCCAGAGTCCCTCTATGGACGCGCTGATGGTCGGCAGAATCTCACGCTCTGAATTCAGTTATTCTTTGGACGGGATTGAGGATCCAGTCAAATTGCCTAGAGTGCTACAGGCTGTGTCTAGTGAAACGATTACCTCCCCTTGCCTACTGCAGAAGTCACATGTTTAATCGAATTAAACAAAATGTGTAGACGATCCGGAGTGGCTTAAGGCTAAGGCGAGGCTAAATTCACTTCGAATCGGAAGTTTATTAAAAACTTCACCTTATGAGTCCTGTGTCCAGACAGTCTATTTTGCCAAAATTACCTCTTATCGACATTTGAGACAGCTTCAAGCCCCTCATTTCTCACTGTCCGCCTTTACCAACCTTGTTTGCGAAAGCAAGCTTTCTATTTGGTAAAATGCAGATCTATAACCAGCTAATATTCAGCGGATTCGTGCATTTTTAATATCCGGTCAAAGGGCGTTCAACAGATGAAATCGCCATTTCGCAATACATTTGGGCAATTTTCGCAAAAGCCAACCTCAAAAGTCTATCGCGCGCCTACCCATAATGAAATGTGAGATTGGACTAAGGCCGCAGTCGAAACCTCATTTCCTACGTCCTGTATCGGGTCACAATTTTCCAAAATATCACCATATACTGGCGATCTACTCGCGTCAAAAAAAGGATCAGGAGTACCAGTCTTGTTCTCTGCTTTGTGGATTACCAAAAGTGTACAGACAAGAAGAATAATTTGATTAGGTTAAAGACGATTGTAAGGAGCCTGTTGGTGATCCAAACAGTGATTGCGGTGGTTGCTGCAAAACCCGTGCAGCAAAACACATCGCAAAGTTGTATCGCGAACTCGGCGAAACTAAGAACTCCTCATTAGCAGCCATTTCGACGAATTGGCGACTGTGGTACCTGTGTGAGGGCGAATTCGGCTAGCTAAAGTTGGGTGGGGATATCAGAATGGGTCCGCCTTGCCGCCATTTGGAAAAAAATGCGTATTATCAAGGTGGTGGTCGTGGTTAGACCAGAGGCCTTGGTTTGTCCTAATTGCAGTGACTGACTTTTACCGACTTCGAAATCAGCTTCATTTCCTTTTTGTCAAATGATCCATGCATTTTAAGCTCATTCTTCCTGCCATTTTGCAAATCTTAATACCTGTTTTTCATTTTTGCTTGACTGCAGACTGAGCACGAAAATGCTTTCCAAGCAAATCACAGATGGCTGTTTACTAAAATTTGTAAATGTCTATGACGGGTAAGCAACGTCTTAAGAGATGCTCCTGCAAGGTAGGGTGCGCTCTCTTGAATTTGAAGTCTCAATCCAAATTGTTTAATCTTAGTACCGCTACCATTTTCTCCATATCGCTGTAAAATTGCTGCTACAAAGCTTCCTAGATTAAGTAGATTTGGAAACAAAAGAAAATATTTTAAAGTGCTTTTTATTCAAATGCCAAGCCTAAATCACTGTTAAAAGAATTTGCTTAATTTAAGAGGTTTCAGAAGACTCCCAAGTGCTCTTGCTACCAATGCCAATGAAAATTAAAAAAAACTGAGATATGGTCTACGATTTGGCAGTAGCAATAAAATCTTAAATTTTTTTTTAGGACTAAGGCACTATGCAAGTAATAACAACCTTTAGCACCTCATCTCGAGTGCTTAACTATCGTCAGGAAAGAATCCAAGCAACTCGCGATTATCGAAGTGCATTGCATTAAAGGCATTGGAAAACCAAATATATTGGCACTGAGGACTATGCTTAAAGGAAAGCACTTTAACGCCGTAGTTTGTTTGCATCGTCACATCTCTATAGACAATTAATGAACTTACATTGCAATTTCATTGATATTAGCAGGGCAATTCGAGCGAGCTTGACACTTGCAAAGCTGCTTATTTAGATCGTAAGCATATGATGAAAAGGAAAGTTAAATCATTCGTAATCTATGCCCTTGGGATTGCATCCAATTGAGAGCAAAAGTCCTCGACGCTTGTCTCAAAGGCAATCTCAAATCAATTGTTTCGCACTATTATTCAAGTACTCAATAGAATATGTTTCGATTACTGCATTGTAATGAAATAGAAGAGGATAGTGCCCAATGAGCTCGGTCATTGTGTGCCCACTCCAAAGAATCTTATGGTTGTCGCATAGCGCACTGCAGTCCGTGTCCATCTTACGCTCTGTATGCCCTTCCAATAGTTGGGTTTAGTGCTTTAAAAATGACGCCAAGTTATTAAACCAATGGTGAATTGTAGTTACTGCCCTGCTAAATTCATAAGTAAAGATGCAAGTAATGCAAGCAACATTATGCTTGAGCGTTTCTATTTTTCCCTAGAGAAAAATAGAGGCAGAATATGAGCAAATCTATGAGTATACATTGTGATAGTCTTATTTATAAAGACTTCCCTTCTTTATGGCAGAGGATCTGGCTGATCAGCAAAACGCGTCAAGAAAACCTTCTCACATATAAAAACATGCATGACCAAATATGGTCAGCTTAGTCTTGATCCAAATCCGTATCGCTTACAAGGTCAGTGAACATGGTAATTTTGAGTCAGCAGATTCTGCTCGGACTCGGACGCCAATGTCAGCACTTATGGCCAAAGTCGATGACAACGCCCACTTACGCCAGTGGTGCAGCTCTCTAAAGTAACCCATTCGAGGGCGGTTTGGAGTGGTGTTCAAAAGAAGAAGTGTCCTTACCATGAACTTTGCATGCGGACCCATCCCCCTAGTTAAAACAAAAAATAAACATTTTAATTACTTTGTTCCTCTTATATCATCAGTAAAGAAAGTCAAGAGGATTTCTTGCATTTTAAAGGTAGAATTATAACTCGCTCGCCGATCCGCCTCTTGCACCACTTCAATGATAAACAATAAAGTTACTTTTCACACCCTGCGAATGGTAGACATTATTTGTTTTACGGAGTCGAAAGAGCCTCCTCTAAAACTATAGCCTTAGTAGTCTGCGGCATAGTCCATGATAGTTTATCGCCTTGGGGCCTTACTTTAGTTTTAGAGGCACAAGTTTGGGTCACGATGGTAGGCCGATTTGATGATGCGGCAGAGGGACGCAAGGTGATGTCTAGCAGTTCTCATAAAGTCATTTTGGATAAAATCCTTTGGTGGCTAAGTGTCTTAGCTGATATTAACTCATTTCCAATGACTTAACAAAGGGGCTATTCCTCCCCTCCCATCCAACTTTTGCGATTGATGCACACCTTTGTCCCTCACAAACCACTCACTTTCCATTTATTTTGCGCAGTATCTGACAATGGAAAGAAATATGTTAAGGAGCAAGGAGCCAAAGCAAACTTCGTAATTAGGTCCTCGCTCCCTCTGTCGAATAGAGATTTGTGTGCCAATTCGACTACTAGCAGTGTTGTGGGTGACGAAAAGCAAAGGAGACCTACTTTAAAGCTAGCAATGTGTGCTAAGATCAAACCTGGATAAAGAAGGTGAGTTGGCACTCAAATGGACTAGTATATGCACCCTACTGCTAATTCTGCGGATTTAATGTCAACTCTAACGTCCTTCCTTCCGCTGATAGCATATTATCAGTGACACGCAGCATTTAACCTTCTCATATGCCGGTCCCCAAGCATTTAATTATTCTGCATCTCAATGTGCATAACACACATTATAAGGGTATTGAATGTGTGCAGATTTTAATTTGAGCATAGAAATGGATATGTCATTAATGAAGTCGGTGGCTTCAAAAAAGCAGTTAGAAAATCTAAACGCATGCGATTAGTCATCCTAGATGAAATCAAATAAATTTGTTTCAAACAATCCTGGTCCTATGCATCCTACAAGAGATCAAGCGAGCAGGCTTCGAAGTCGGCATAGGTCTCCAATTTTTTTAAGGCAGACAGTGTGCTCTGCACGGACTGATAATAATAAGCAAGTGAATGTAAGATTAAACATTTTGATTCCTCGTCTCCCATCAGCCCAACCTCGTCGCCATCGCCCTGCGCTTGTCCCTGTTGATCCCTAAGGTCCACTGTCACGAATGATTGGGTGTGAGTAGTAAAAGCTGACTAAAGATTAAAGGCTGCATTGAGAAGGGGAAGTTACTTACCGATACGTCTAATAACATCGCCGGGAGGTGGTGATATTGCCGTCATTGGCGTTGCGGAATGCGGATTCGAGGTGTGCATGAGGGGAGACGGAAACAAGGGTGGAGGTGGGGATTAAGGAAAATGGGTGATGCTCGATTGAAGTGGTAGGACAAGGTTCTATGGGTGAAGCGAATTTTTAAGTTAGTGCTAATGATGGTCTTCCCGACACCAATGCTAGTGTTGGTGAGGATGGCGATGGTAAGATTAGGAGAAATCCACGTCCGTTTGCACCCGCAATAACACTTAAAAGATGGATTGGTCAAGTCGAGTGTGCACTGCTATTGCTATTGATGGGCAGAAAATCAGCATCCGAATTAGTTTCGATAGCGGTAAAACGACATCCAATGAAGGATGAAACTAGGTAGCTGAGAGTCAGGGCCTCCAGAAATGGGTCTGAGCAACCATTATTGCTCTTTACCTAGTAAGACTCCACTTTTCCCCATCATCTAAGTCTTCGCCATCAGACACTTCGTGATGCAGTGACCGCAGTTCAGTTTTGATCTCTTACAAGATCGGTGCTTGGACGTGCGAATAATGCGATTATCGATGTCAACAAATAAACCGCAAATCAGGTGCTGTATTTCCGGCCTAGTTAAATTTACATTACCTATGGGAAGTGTTCGTCGTCTATAAAGTAGACATTTACTTATCGTAAAGCATACGATCAAAGCCGACGAATTCCGACATACCTGTCAGAAGAAGTGAACCGTCCGGCAAAAGAGAGAGCTGGTGACAAGACTGTACATTTGGCAATGCTGTCATAGGTGCATTAGATCGAGATAGTAAAGGGGAAGACGATAATCTACAACCGTGTGTCAGCATCAAGAGTCAATCGCAGTCACAAAGAAGATTTTCTTTCAGTTTCCCAACATCGATGCTATTTAACGAGACCAAGTGTAAAGACGAAGGTAAGTGAAAGCTAAAACCGAAAAATGAGGGGATAGCTTTCCCGGATTTTTGGTGAGAAGCACATAAAGCACCGTGAGAAAATTGTTGGTCAAGTAGCATGCAACATGATGACATTTGCAGTTCTATGTAGCATTATCAATTCTCCGTGAAAATATTGTACCCTACTTTGTAGGTTATTGCCCGAGCGATAACGTGATTGAAGACTGACTGTGCCAATTCTTGCTTGCGGCTTTTCGAATAAATACTAGCAGCTGAGATTGCTATGATGTGGCATATTTTTATAGCTTACAAATTAACCATAAATCCTATGCTAGTACCATTCTCTACCACTTTAAGGAACTGCCAAATAAAGACCAAGATTCTTCTCCTTCTGTTCCAAAATTGACTTTGCATTAGTTGTTAATTGGAAGCAACTAAGTTTGTATTCGACTGCGCGAAGGCATAGTTTTGCAAAGTCTGCCAAGTCATGCAATCCGAAACACGGGAGGGATGCTCTCAACGGTTCAATAGTGAAACTAGTCCCTTGACGTTCCTTGTAAACTCAAATTATGACTCTTAAACAATCATTCCATAAGGTTATTTATATGAGCCAAAAGTTGTTACATGCTCATGCCACGACAGGAGAAACTCCTCAATCCTTATTCGGTCTAAATACGCGTTACCCAGACGTCGAATTCAGGCAAATCATTCGAATTTTTTGTCTTGCGCTTGAGTGCATTTTGCATTTTTTCCATTTTTACAACCAGCACACGTAATTTGATTAATTACGAAATTAGCCTGATTCATTTGGCCGTAATCACATTTTTCTTGCCAACATATTAAAAAGCCTTATGATGTTGAGCAAATTTAAGTGATTTTGGAGTACAGAGTCACACAATGCCGTCTACATGCAAACATCTGCCCACATGCTTGGCGAATAAATTTAAATAAATAAAGGTAAAGACGGTAGTCAGCGTGCATGGTAAAGACTAAATTATAGATACCATGATGCATACGGTGAGGCTAGCTAGTAAGGCATGTAGCCAGAGAAGTGCTCCAAAGAAGTTAACAAAGTTAACTCATCGATTATCTGCCATACATTTTAAACATTGCTTAGTGCTTTAACTCATTCTCATAACTTCCCAAAAATATGCTCAATGATCAATTACCCTGTAGTTGTTGATTTTTGTTTCTACATCGCAAAATAATCAATGTAAAGCACAGAGTAATGCATTTTGCAGCACTATTGAAGATAGCACACAATGTTGATGAGCTGCATTGGTGCTAACATGACGAAATCGGGAAGTAAAAGGGATTGCGTGTGTATAACATTGTTTTAACAGTTCGATATCAATGCCTGTGAACCATGAGCCACAAAAGCATGAATATAATCGCTCAACATAAAGCAAGTTTTATAAGCAAAACATACGCGTAGGGATGATGTAAACGAAAGCACTCCCTTGGTCACTCGCGCGTAAGAGCTTTCGTAACATTTCGTACAGTAACGATGCAATCCACGCGCACTTTGATTTTAGCTGCAGCATGATGCGTGCGTGCCAGAATTTCAGAGGGCCAAGATAAATGGAAAATAACTACTTTGGATAAACTGCGAACCCATTAATTTACCCCGAAACGGAGTGAGGAAGAATTTTTGTATATTGGGTCAAGCAGCGTGGTCAGATGGGGACATGGCAATGGGTATCATAGGATCAGAGGGTGTCATCTCTTCGGGGACCAACAGTGTCTTCAGCTTCGGTAAGCTCAGATATACTGGCTACTTCCCACCCAACTGTTCATCTTAAACCAGACCGTGACACAATGATTGACATCATCGCATCACGCTCTGAGGCCGCATTCCTCGCTACTAACAATTGCCAGATCGTGACGCTTTAGCTGGGCATGCAGTCGGCAAGGCCGGGATGCAGTCTCCTCCCGATCACAATCATTCACTTAGTTACAAGTTCCTGGAATGTGTATGATACTTCCCCCAGCTTAATACATTTTGACGTGGTTAGGCAAAATGCTTGATTAGCTTCCCTATAATATTTGTGATACCAAAAACACTACACGGAACTAGAAATGCTAAGCGAATCATAAGACAAGAAAATCATCGTAGCGCTGAATTGGAGCCAGCTCTGATGTACGAAATGCTGAATATTTAATTTTTATGATAACAGATGGGCAGCAAACAGGTATTATTGACAGAAACTTCACACAGACTTGTGTGCAAGCAATCCGCTACTAACACGAGCTGTGATTTTCAAGTGAGAGAACATGGACGACATCAAAATTAGTAATTAAGATGTTGCTCCAATAATGGTGGACGCATAATCGTGTAAGAGGTTAGAGATACCATAGGCATTTTGGGGTCAGCGCATTGCGGTGATATAAAACGAGGCCTACCAGAAACACTTTAACGCTTAAAGGATTCCAGTAGCATCACGGGAATCTATGGCAAGTCCACACTAATGCAAATCCTCAGCAATCACTCATTGCTGTGCGCAGTCGATTTGGTGCCCAAAGTCAGCACACTGAGCTGTGCTCACACGGAAAACAGCTGCTGCCATTCCTGGCTGTTGTTTTACAACTGAGATTTATTAGTGCTTTATTTGAACATGTCTTATGATTTATTTAAATGTCTTCCTTGCAATGAGCACTCTGAAAGCAGTGAAAATCTTGATACTTGCTTTGTACTGATGTCAGCGTTTGATGTGTCTTTCTCCAAGGAAGTCTGGACAGCCAACGTCTGAAACAAGATAGAACATTGCTGTTAAATTTTGAATAGAAGACATCAGTTCTTACAGTATCAATGTGACAGCATGCAAAATTCTGGAATCACTGGCGTGCTTGTTGCAAAGAAAGCAGAGCGCAAGGACCTCCATGCTAACAGCTGCGTGCTTAAATTAGTGCGTAAAGAGTGAAACCACCCAACCTACTTTACAAAGTAAGTGTAATGAAATGAAGCTCCTATCACTACCTCATCAACATCCTGAGCCTGTAAAGTCAGCGCCAAAAGTAGACCCTTTGATTGCAGGTTGGCAGGAACAGAGAAGAAGCGAGACAGGTGATGGTAGATAGGTATGTCCAAACTTCAATTGATCCCACCTTTTATAAAGAGCCATGAATTCAGTGTAAATGCAGTCGCCTTTAAAAGCAAACGACCTTATAGTTCTCCTTACACACATCTCTCATGTGCCTTGCAGGTAACTTTGTCAAAAGGTTGCTAAACACACAGCTTTGCTTAAGGTACGTGCTTTGTGAAGTGTGCATAGGCCGAACATTTAAGGTAACTACATTACAAATTCTTGTCAGAAATTAGAAACTTCAATCTTAATAACTTATTGGAATTCGTTGACACCGAAGCAGACACTATTCGTTGATGGGTGAAGAAATTCTAGGGTTGTAAAACATGCATACAAGGAAGAAGAAGCGGTCGAAGCTGAGTGTTTTTACGGCGTGTCCAAGCATTTGCCAGACACCGAGAAATACAACGAGGTTGAAAATCACGATGCTCCAGGTTAGGCGACGCAGTGGTGCTAGTGCTCTGCGCACCTCCGACAAGGGTGGTTTATTCTCACTTAGGCGTGGAGAGAATCGCAGATCCGTTTGTCTGGCCATCAAACCAATGTTGGGAGTCCAATACAAGCATCGAATGATTAAATAGAAAGGCATGTCATTATCATTTGGTTAAACAATTTCGACTGAAACAGTTCTGAGCTATGCAAGGGCTTAAGGAAATAAGGCAAATTTTGTACTTTTGCAAAGGTCAGGTGGATGGCTGGCTTGCCTACCGAGTGAAGATCTCAGGCCATGGCATGAGACGATTATCAATTTCTTGCACGCAGCACCACACACTTGACACCAGTTTGGGTTGAAGAGGTTTGGTGAGGAGGACAGTGATCAGTACAGGTAGCAGAAAGCCACCCAAAAATGCTATCCCTAACCCCGTAAGCTGGGTCTGCTTGGAATCTGGTCGTTGAAAAGATAAGTAAGAGGTGATAAAAGCAAGAAATTATTCATGGACAATTTAATTATCAGTCTGTTTTAAGTGTCTGCGCTGGTTTTGCATCATATCCAACGTGTTGTATATGCAGTAGTCAATTTAGAATGCACGCAAAATAGATTTGAATGAGCCTTTTACTGCAACTAACGCCATAGACACTTGCTTGCTTAAAGAGGCATTGCCATTAAACCTCGTAATATTAGTATAGCCTCCTCGACAAACTGCTGATTGGCTGAAGGGGGCCATACTCAATATTAAAGAAGTGACACCTCCATTTTAGCTCACAGTAGAGCAAGAAGAGCCAGAAACATACCCCATGATGACGCTTTATCAAGCACGAACCAGATGGTAAGTGATGCCCCTGCACTAATGAAGTAGCCAAGTAGAAGCGCAGCCTTCGAAAGACGCTCCCAAAGAATGCTAAGGCAAAGGCATCCAATGAAGGGTGCGCAGAGACCGTAGAAAAGGAAATTCGCCAACTAGAAGGCAAACCGTAGTTAAATGTGCCAGCGTAATTCTCCAAACTAAATGAAAGCAACGGCAAAAAGAATTATAAAACAACCTCACTTCGATGGGACTTTTTTAATTTAAGACAAGGAAAACACCAGACCTCTACCATCATGCCGTTCTTTTACCTTTCGCATTCGCTTGCGCTTCCCACCTGTCCGATTAATTTTTCTCAGCTCTTTAAGTATGATTCTGCAACCCATTCCGTTCTACGTTCGTCTACTCAATTTAATCTGTTTCGCTTTCGATTGCATTAGCAAGAATAATTTTTTGATGGCAATGACAAAAAAATAGGAATGCCACCACCTGGAGAGCAACCACCAGTAATTAAGGTATGGAATAGGATTGAGGAAGAAGTGCCTCCTTTAGAGCCCAGTGCCGCAACTGAAACTGGTTTTTGAACACTCCGAATTGCTTCGATACTGGCGTTTTCGTTCAATTTTTGACCAAAATTACTTGGAAATGAAGGTCAATAAAAATACCCTAGGGAGCAGAGATCATTCTGTAGCTGGATGGACTCCTCTCACACCAACTATTGGCCCGCATGTGTCGGCAGATGCACACGTATGCCTGTGTTACGGCTGAGTGACGGACTTCTGATTACTATGGTATGCATCTCAACGTGATGATAACTTATGCATAAAAACATAGACAAATACCATTTTCATGGAATCTGATGCGTCAACCATCTCACGGCGTGGAATATACAGCAAATAGTGCATAAGCAAGCTGTAAAGCGTTGTGTTATGATGCAAAATCTGCAAGAGAAGGAATTGGGCTTTTGTGCCGCAGATATATCCGACCAAACTGCTTAGATTTTAGATAACTAGCTCCAAACTCTTTTGTTCTTAAAACCAAACACCAACTCGGCCAGTATGAAGCTTAGTCAGTCGGCCATTCAGCCAACAGGCAGCCCAAATGATGTATGCTGCATAGATCGGGATTGAAGAAATATGGAAAACATGATCTTAAATAAGCGCTACGTTGCCTTATTGCCAGTGCCATTCCATCCATTTTCTTGACACATGGGAACCTAGTAAATACCAAACCAGCGTTTCCCTGATGCTCGCTTTTGGCATTGCAGTATGAATGAGCATAACGCAAGAGGAAACCAGCTAATAGTGCAAGAAAAACGGAACGAACAATAAATCACAGCTCATCT
>JADWOT020000002.1:16154673-16260069 GCA_036345935.2 Taenia hydatigena | reverse complement strand
TAGCATGATAATGGAACTGGTAGACCTAGCAATCTTCAGGTTTGCATTATTTTAGTTTGCCATACCACATGAGCTGCATTTTTTCATGAAAATAGAAGCGTTTCGTTAGTTTGTTATTTGGTTCAAGCACTTATCACTTAGCCCTAGTTTTGCCTTGAATTTCGCATTCCTTCAGAAAGATGGTGATCGTTACCTTCCCTTTACACTTAGCAACCCTGATTATGCATTGAGCATGAGCGCATTTAAATGGTAGAATACTTAACGACAGAATTCGTTCAAATAGCTGGTCATTGGCTCTGTTCAACTAATCCATGGTTTGGTATTTTATAGCTGTCATGTCAGCAAAGTTACTTTGACATTATTATCAGCCATTACTTGCAGTCGTACCAGGTATCAACGTGACATGCCGCACATTCGAGCATGCTGCGACAGCGACAGATGTTCCGTCGGCTCGCGAGATGATCACGTCGCTTGCCACAGAGCAGACAATTTGCTTTGTCTACCTGCTTTTTGAAGGGCTGAAGGGAGAATAGACAAACCGGAGAATTTAATGAATCACGCACAGCATTTGAGTGTCACAGAGTCATCTTGTCTTCTCTGGTGCACAACAATTTTGCAATGATTTATGCAGACCTAAAAACTTGTTTTTGGTCAATCTGTCGTGCAGTGCCTAATGCACTTAATAACAAATTTTGGCAAAGGTATCAGAGGTTGCCAAGAAATTGATTTGGATAGAGCTCACTCGAATGTACTCTGCAAAGACATCGTGATACAGGACTGATGAGGCGCCGACAATGCTGAACGTGCAAGAGGTCACGAGGAGCAGGAGAAGCACAACGAAAATGACCCAAATTCCGCTCTTGCCCAGCAGGTGTACCGGAGTTGCGAAAATCACAAGACCTACAACAGCATGTTGTTGATGAGGCTGTGATAGGATTCAGTCAGCGAGTCAGTACAATGATACGATGGTCCAATAATGCAAAGCATTTTGTTTTCCAGAGTGAAAACTCATTGCATTCAACATGTTTAAAGCGTTTATTAATTTCCACTAAATTTAAAAACGCAACTTTTATAGAGGTATAATAAACTGATAAATCACCCAATCACAAAATTTAAGTCGGCCTGTAATCTATTTTAAAAATATTAAATCGCGATGGTACGGCTAAGGAATTAAAGACTTGCCGTGTGCCTTTTGCCTCTTGTCGAGAAGAGCTGCGTTGAAAAAAGCTGACTCCAGTGCTCGAAAACCCAAACCGCAGACCACACTGAGTGCAAATGGAATGCAAAAGGCCATGATGATGGCCAGAAGTAGACCAAGCACTCCATGGTTTGGCGGCAAGCTGACTGAAGTCTCCCATAGCGCTTGATCGAGCAGGACCCGCACCATGTGATCTAGAGAATGATTTTAAGCAAAGTAATTTTCATAACCTATTAATGGGCGGATAGTGAAAGCCACAGCTAGGACATAAAGGGGACTAAAGGACAATGCAGATGCGCCAACTTACGAGCAAAGCTAATGAGGCTATCGCGGAGGATTCTGTCATCGAATCCACTGTTCATAGAATCCCCAATCCCATAGTCTGATTTATTGTAGCACCTTAATAACTTGTAGAAGCTGTCCATGTTGCCTACAATGCAGCTCAAAATTATGCCCAAAAATCAACACCATCAGCCGAATTTAGGTAACACTACAGTCACTCACGACTCCATGATGCATCAGGATTACTGTTTGTGGAAATGTGTTATAAAAGTTTACCTGTCCTACTTAAGTTGTTGCATTCTATTCCAAAATGCAGCCTTAATTTTAACTTTAACCATATTATTCCTTGCCTTCATCGGCCTTGCTTTTAAAATTCGACTGATGTAAACTGTATTGCTTTCGCTTGTAAGTAATAACTAGCCTACTCATGAGTGCGCTATACGTAAGGGAAAACATTTGTACTCAGGTTGTAAGCACGAAAGGTGTCAAGCCATTTAATTAGGTAATTAGACAATTTGTTCTACCTTCAATAGCATACTTGTTCAAGAATGGCAAAATGACTAAGATCAGTTGATTTTATGTCAACAGCACAGGTGTAATGCAACTCATTCACTACAAGTGAGCATACACTTAACAACACTTTTGCGCGGTTTTCTCGAGGATCTCTATGCTTAGTTTTTGCACGTTGGATTTGAGCAAATTGGCGAACTTGTGTTTTGAGCGAAAAGACTTTCAGGATAAGGCTACTGCCTTTATGATGCAATTGTTTCCATTTTGCTTATTTTTTACAAGCGAGTATGCATTACTGCGCTTTGTCTTTTATAGATTCTTTAATTCAGTTGCCTTGGAATTTAGTTGGCCATTTCAGCCCATTCATGAAGGTGCGGTCTTGTTGCGCTTCCGTCTCTGTCTTCATCTCAGCATCCTATGTCATTGTTTCGCAATGTCTCAGCCACGATAATAAAATCACCCTCTCACGAAAAGTTGTCACAAGTTTTGATGACAAGATAACGCTTTTTTGCATTTCCAGTCTAATTTACTTTAGTTTCACGCATAAAAGCCTGCAGGATCTGCGCCCTATCATCGCGAATCTACTTAACCATCATGTTCAGAACACCATTAACCTTCCAAACCGATATCACATGCGGATGTGCGTTTTGCATGAAAAAGTCAATAACAGCCAAACCTCATTTGCTTTGGAGAGGACATTGCAACAGCAGCCATGAAAGGAGCATACCAAGTGCCAAGGATGTTGGCACATGCAGTGCACTGAATATGAGAATGGCACAAATGAGGAGGATGGTGATAGCAATGATGTAGATGATGGGACTGTAGCTTCTGCGCCGCGCCACCACCAACAGGGCACCAACTAGAATGAAGACTATCGATGCGATGACGGTCTCGCTTACATTCATGGTTGCGGCCTTCAAAACCTTTGAACCTTCTGCCAAAGGGAAGAGGACAGAACCAATGCAGGCCATTCTGTGTGACCGCCGACGAAACGTATGTAGTAAGATAAGTGTTGCTTACCAGTGATGTTGACGGTGAGGGTGTATAAGCTGGTGAGGAGGCTAACGGTGATGGTGAGAATGTGGGCAAATAAGCCGAAGCGATGGCCAACGAATTAAGCAATGGTGTGGGCTCCAGGCGCCTTGGTACGAAATTCCAAGAGCAGCAGCACGAAGATGGTGTGAACCAACGCACAACTTGCTGGCGTGTATTTGCTACCGGCGATGCCGTACTAAATCCATAAGTGAGGCTACACTTTTGAGCTGTTCATAGCATTAATGCGTTGGCCATCATTATAACATGCATGTGGTGCCTGTGTATGCTAACAGACTGTACCGAACCGTGCTCCATATACTGGTCGATTAAGCCCTGTCTTCGTGTCTTCGAATGTTAAGGTGAAAAACACGACACGATGAGAAAGTAGCATTTAGTGTAGATGTGATGTGCTGATGGCTACGCGGCAAAGCAAATCGGCCCGACCGACTGGGTGGTTCGCCTCAAAATTATAATTCTTCCTTGCAGCCCTTCCGCCTTGAATGCAATAGCTAGGCTTTAATGTAAATATTGCATACTGCGCTATCATGCCAACAGCCAACAAATTCTAGAGACGATGTCAAAATCACAACACAATTAGGCAATTTGAACCACCCAACCGCCTAGTGTTTTATGAATTCGTGGCACCGAAATCATAGTATTTCTGGCGTCCAATGCTAAAGCGATAGTTGTATAAAGACCAATCTCTAGAACCAGATATTAAACGTCAGCGCGTTAAGTTATTGGCCTTTGAGTAGGAGTATTATCTCAGATAGGTATCAAAGTAATGTTTCCTAGATCGGGAACCATTGACAAAATTAAGTGATCTGGTTGGGTAGCATTAGAAAAGTCAGGTTCCCGGCAATTGGATAAAATGTGACCTAGGTCAAATAAAAGGTCGCTGAATAATGATGTTGCCCTACCAGTTCTGTGTTTCCCACAGCCTCCAGAATTGTCGTCGGCCATGTGATTTGTACCACGAAGGAGGCAATGACAATGCCGAGATTGTGTGGCCTATCGGAACTAATGCAAAAGTCTCTTTGCAGCTTCGTCTAGAAGAGAAGCAAAATTGTCGAACCGCTTTACGAGCACACCTGGTAGATGCTGACAAGACTGCGAGATGGCACTGGAAATTTGGGTCATGAATAAGTCCTTCTAATTATGGAACACTCAGCCCTATGTTTGAAGCAAAAGGGATAATTTATGCACCTGGCTGCAATAAGTGTATGCACATTAGGACACCAAAACCTAATTTTTCATAAGAGGGATTTCTTATAACCCCGAAGGTAGGAGTATTTTATTCACTTGTTCCCTTCCATGAAAACTAATCAGACACAGGTACCAAATGTCACGCTTACTACACTTTAGTTGGTATGCAATATAAATAAAAAGGCTAGCCACAAAAAGTCTCATCATTTGGTCTAAATCAAACGCTAATACTGCACAGCAGAAATTAATATTTTGCTCAGGTAAATATTTAAGGGGCATGCAACGACTAGGTCTAGCAACCCTAAGTGCTACGACAAAAAGCAGTTTTCATGTTTTTTGATAGCCAAAGACTAACGCACTAAAGATTAGATGGCAAAAATAGCGGCAGACAATCGCCAGGATGGGAGGCCATAACAAAACCAATCTGACATCATAATTACTCTAAAATGATTTTTGACCAAAAATAGCAAACAAAACTGTCATTCAAAGCGACAGCTACATTAAGTTAACCAACGAGTAGTTGATTTGAATAGAATGGTTCAGTCACGTTGGTATAGATCTTTAATAAATGGAATAGCAACACCTCTAAAACTTACGCGTTTGCGCTTTCTCGCGCAAAGGATGCAAATGATATCAACAACAATGGCCACAAGAAGAATGGCGCAAGTAATTTTGGCCACATCACAGTAGCTTACTGCTTTGGACAATCTTCTGCGAGACACCTTCTGAAGATTCTGACACGCCTGGTTAGCCGGCGAAGGCGACCGCCGACTCACATTCATCGTAACGCCTGGTTCTGGTCGTACATGTACACATTCCTCAGACTCAGTGTCTTCCATGCTCCACGCGTCGATCCAAATGAACTTGTTGCTCTAGGAAAGATTGCATGTGCCCGAGAACTTTAAAGGGTATCCTCGCCCTACTAATGGGTTCTGGGCGTTAACGAAGCAGAAATGAGTAGCACAAATTGACAGGTTAATGAATGGGGTAAAAGTACATTCTAAGGCTTTTGGTTTAATTGTGGGTGCCCATAACAACAACTTAATGTCGGCTGAAGGACATGGGATAACACGCAGTAGAAGGAAAAGGGTAACCCTCAAATCACTTAAATGCCTGTGCCGCATAAAGTGAGGTTCTGGAACAAGCCTAGACATTACCCAGCGGTAATGTGTTTCTTACCAAAATGGGAACCAATAAATCAGGATTGCACTTGGGGTTGAGTATGTGAAAATGGACTAAAAATGAAGAAAATAGGAGACATGCATTTTTACTATTTGAAAGCGCAGTGTTCTCGGGATAGTATTTACGGTGATGAATACATATATGCATGCGAATGTGTATGCACACAGTCTTTATTATTGAATTATATGCATGTGCGAATGTGCATCGCGTTTTTAAAATTGAATGCGCATGCTTGTACGAAATGATGCATGCGTTAGCGAAATCAAATAATTGTATGCTAATGTTTGCTTTCATGCAATTATCATCGTTGTTGATGTGTTTGTGTGAGGATATCCATTTAAGGATGTTTCCATGTTAGTGATGCATGCATACGCATGGTCGATTTCTTTGGCATAAATATTACTGATCTATCCATGTATTTGAACTTACACACAGGCATGCACATTTCCAGTACGCTTATCTTGGCCGTTCCTCTCCTGACAGCTAGACCTGACGCTGTCATTGCTCCTTACTTATGTGCGCTAAGAGCATCAAAAGTTCATTTAATTATATGGGTAAGTTAAGCAAAATTTAACTTGACAGACACCACTACGGCCAGGGCACGCGAAAATGCACGTCGACAGTATTTTTATTCACTAATTTTACCGAGCGTGTGATATGATCCATTAAAGAGAACTAAACCCATCGATTCGTTGCTCTTCGTTTTGTGGGTCCAGCTTGGTCATCATTAATGTGAGTGCGCATAAGGTAGTGATTTGAATTTCAGGAATGTTCAAGCCAATCATGCAAATAAAGGTTGGAAAGGAAAAGACAATAGAATAAAATTCAGTCGCGAGAAAGCGTCATCACTCAATCGCATCAGAACCCAATCCACCGACGTACAGAAATGAGACAAATGGCAATAACACTGTGCAAAATCGCCATTATTTAGTGCTGGGTGTGTATGCTTTATTCCAACTATGCATGCCACTGCTCCTTCTGGTGCCTCTGCAACTAATGTTTGCCTTTCCTACTTTTATCTGCTCAGGATGCCAATGCGCACTTTAAAGCATGGATAAATAATGCGCTGCTTTTGCGGAAAAGGTGAAAAAAATGGGCACTTCTATGTGCGGATCAGTCACTGTGAATAAAGAAATTAATGAGCGGATTCTATGAGGTTAAAACTAGGTTCCAATAGTTTTAAATCATTCCTCCACCACAAATCATCACACTTGTCAGTTAAATAATTACCTTTGTCATTTAAATAATTGGTTATACTAGTAATAAAAAAACATAAGAAGCTGCGAAATTGTTGATCACTTCACAAATTCGGCTTCCTATCTTCACGCTTGGAACACTAAAAATATGTAGATGCAAAAGTAAAGGACAGAGAAAATGTCGCAGCAGCGCTCCAATGGTACTTCCTAAAAAGAACCCCTAGACCAACTCAGGAACCTAGTTACTCCAGACCTACTTGTCATGAAAGAACCGAATGCAAGCGACACGCATATGGTTTGATGGCGAGTTAGCCAGCGACGGTGGCAAAACAGTTAGCACTTAGCGTCTATCAGCATCAATTTGTAGCCTAAAGGCGGCATGTTGCGGTAGATTTTAATAAAGAAAATGGATTAAATGTCTCAATAAAGCAGAAGATTTGAATTAACGTAATTCGCACATGAAGGCAGATTTATTTGATAGAGGAATTATCTTTTGATGTAACAAATGCGAATCCCATACAGTGCATCACACTTTGGATCTCAACCACTGACTATTTTCCATCCCTCATTGCTGCGCATCTTGCACGACGTTCGAATCCTCTACTGAGTTGGAATTGCTACTCTTTTTATCTACAAAGGCATTAACATGCTGTGTCAAGGCTAAAAGCTAACTTCGAAAATGGCGGCGAATGGGCTCATAAGCAACTCAGAGTTCTGAATTTTCATTTGACGTTGAGACGGACGCAACTAAATACATGCGTACGGTTCGTCATGAGTAAGTTTGCCCTGTTGGAGTGTTGTGGTGTTTGTGATTAGAAAGCATTTTCTGTAGCTGCGAAATAACTTTTTCAGTCTTTACAACTTTATTGAAAATTGATGGTTGAGCAGTGTTATTAAAAATGATAAGGATGTTTGGATGGAGTGATACAGTGACCACTCCAGAAATTTCACAGGTTCCCCATTAACAACTCGAGCGTTGCACACGGCAGCATTAAAGGCGGGCTTAATAATTTTGTCGCTCATAATTTTAGTTACCCAACGCATTTCTAAAAGACAAGGCTTTATGCACTTTTGTTTGTGACGAGTTTACGTGCCTTCCTCGCATTGTTTTGGGTGAGTTGCTCAAATAAAAGTCGTGACAAAACTCAAGGTCGTATCAATAAATGATATTGTTGGATTCATGAAGTAACGCAAGCATCACTCCTGAATGATATCATAACATATGAATTTTAAGTGGATTGAGAATTACGCTTGCGCGGGCTTGCCACCTATTCAAACACAGAGCACAAGCTCACTTCGAGCTTAAAATGGAATCTTCGCCAAATGTTACGCCATGAGTCTCCTCACTCCTCCCACTAACTTCTTCTCCTTCTTTTGATGTTTAATCCTCTCCTCATTCACAGCTGCATACTTCCAACCCTTACTTATCTATTCCTGCCTCATGCGTCACTGCTGACCGCATTCTACCTTTGTCAACAATTTTAATCTTCTGCTCACACTCGCTCTTACCCTCACTCTCTATTCCGTGCTCTCTCGCCGCACAACACAAGCTACAACTCTCTTTTAAAGTTCCAATGCATTTGTTTGCGAGAGCTCAAGGGTAATCTCTGCAAAATTTGCGCATGTGCACGTGATGCCATCATCCACATTGATAGATCCCCTTTGCTTGCAGAAGTATAGATAGAGTCTCGCACCTTCGACTTTACTGATGTGGCCTGGAAACCACCGCTAACCAGGACCAACGCCCTGGCACACTCTACATGCTCTTCTATATATAATAAACAATTACCAGCAGAACGAATGTGTGGACAGCGTGGGAGCAGTTGAGCCATCCCTTCCTATTCTGCTACTCAGTCGGTCTCTGTCTCTTGTCCGGGGCAACTGATTTAAGTAATATTTGAATAGCGTTCCCATCTAACTCGGATTTCGGATTATGGAAGTAGTGTGACACAGATTAATGGGTTTCGTTCCAAGATTCGCAAGTACAATTGACGCATTTCTAGACTCACTGCCTGTTTTGGAAAAAAAACGTTTTGCTGTTAGAAAATTAATCATAGCAATCATAATATTCAGATAGGCTGTGCTTTGACCAGCCCTTTGACAATGAAAACGGTTGTTGAGCACTAGAAATAACACCAGCACATGCATAATCGTCTCAGACAGACGCAAGACCTTCTTCAAATTTGTCTAAGCGTCTTGCTAACGTGCTGCACATGCAGGCGTATACTCTTTTGTGCACATACTCGGCATTATTTGATTAACAGCCCACTAACTGCTGCACTACCTACTCATCGGCCATTAGTAGTGCGCAGACTACACTTGCCGCTTTTGAAAATCCATTTACAGCCTTTTCTGCTACAGTAGATTGTACAGTTGTTAGAAGAGTTGGCATTTAGATGCTTGACACCAGGTTCAAACAACTTCACAAGAAGGTGAATCTCTTTGGCGTAGAATCTGACAGAATAACACCTAAGCGTATGGGCGCGCCGCAGTAGCGATCTAACAGTAGATTGATTGTAGAACACAGCCTAGACTTTTGTAGATATTCGATGCAGCCAATAGTGTTGATTGTACCCGGAACCTATGGGAATTATCATGGTCAGCAGCCTTGATGTTTAGCCCACAGCTGTGCTTGCTAGCGTGTTGAAAGGCAGCTTAAATTTAGTCACTTCTAGCCAGCATGCATAACTTAACCTGACATGTAAGTATAACACTAGTCAGTCCAAGTGCGTGTTTAAGCCATCACAATAGTCGAGTAGGGTTGGACTTATTAAGTGGCTCAGATGGAAACCTAGACATGCACTCAGAAAGACTTTCACCCTGTAGCCCCGACACCTCCGTGCTTCATAATTCTTCATTAGAAAACACTCTTACTGAAATTAAATGAGTAACATGAGGCACAAGCGCTATGCGGTGTTTCACGCACCGTTCCAGTTTTGCGTCATTCACCTCTCCCCGTGCCCCCACACTCCCTCCCTCCCTCCAGGTTCTATTGGCCTCCCAACCCTTTCACAGGGTTATAGGAAACCTGCATCTTGGTTAGTGTAATTAATTAATGACATTGTTGGGATTTAACTCACCAGTTACAGCAATTCACTTTGCACAAAGAAAGCAATGACTTTCAACGAAACCTACAAGGCGACTCGTACCAACATCACCCACTGTGCAGCAAAGGCGTTTTGGGTAGATGGCTACGTCTACTAGTAGTTGCAATGCAAGAACCGCGCCAAATCCTACTGACTTAGGCGATACTAATTCGCCCAACATGGTCACCAGCGAAACAGAGCTAGTTGGGGCAATTCTAAATCTTACTGTAATTTGTTCAACAACGAGCAAATCCCTGCAAGAAATGATACTTCTCCATGTTACAAAGGTCAAACCATAATCCAATGATGACCTCCTCTAAGCCTTTCCGACGAGAAATTATTCCGCAAGCAAAGTCCGCAACTGAAAATTACTATTACTATTTATTTGATGAACTACGCCAGCCAGCCGCCATCTGATTCAAGTGAGCAACAACCTCAGTTTCTTTGGTTGGCTGGCTACTTGTGACCCAAACGCCAAAGGTAGAAAACACCTCACATGGACAGCTGAATCAAAGAACACTCAGGGCAGAAGGCGTTATGCCAATCTTTTTACCAACTCCCCACCTTCCTATTAAGCAATAAAGCATGAAAAACAGTATGAACACATTTGCCTTTACTAGCTTCAACAGTAGCAATAGTTAAGTATAACAAATAGTAGCAGCAATAGAAACAATAATAACGGAAGTATTCAAATCACTAATAGTGAGCAGTAGCAGCAGCATTGACGGCAGAGGGGAGAGGAGGGGAGGGGAGCAAATTTACGTGTCATTTAGTGCACCGACGGGAGGGTACCTTCAACCGCCTCTTCCAAACATCCCACGTCATCGACAACACCGGACAGAGCATGCACTGGTGGATAAGTGGGTGGATGAGTCGCTGAACAGGGCCTCAAAACTGTCCATTCAAGCCATAGATCGGCGAGGGAGGATACAACAAACCTAACAACTGCAAAAACAACACCTTACCAGCCGTATTTTAAACAGGCATTCATATAACCTGCTACAAACACACAGCACCGTTGGTTCGATTTTGTCTACTTGGAAAGTAGAAGATAGTGCTTGCATTTCAATGACCACGTTAACTGCATAGAGGCTCTACATAACTCCAAAAGAGGAAGGAAACCCCACATGAATAATTCACTTATGCAACTTGACAAAACACATCTTATCCGCAGTGAGTTTGCACAAACCGGAAGCTCTGGTGTCTCCACGTGTGATAGAAAGACGAGACTAATTTTAACAAATGGGTAGACGCCACTAATAACAGATAATGAATGTAAAGAACTTACGAAACTGTTGTTGCGATAGGGATCGTCGAATGAATGAATGTGCCCGTCGTTGGTGATGTTCACGCAAACGTAGCATCAGCGGCATCGGCAGAGGTATAGAAAGGTTGGGTCGCCACTTAAGTTGATGTAGCCGCGTCCACCAACTGTCGATGCGCCGCCGTCGAGTACCTACCATCCTCCCATCCCTCATGAAATTCTGCACTTATCGCACCTGCAACATTAAAAAAGAGTTGTAAGAGGGAAGTGCCTCCTCACCGTCTTCCTAAGAAAAAAGCGCCAACGCGAGGGACCATTGCAGGCTGACATCCCTCCGGTGTGCCACAACACCCTCACAACCGCCCGCCGCCCAATTCGCACATATCACCTCCATCTCACTAAATAATTAGTTGCATGGAGAAGATGGCATCTACGCCAACTCCCCTCCCCGAACTCCAACCACCCACCCCCCACCACACCCCACTTCTTCCTCCTCTTCACGTCCACCAACCCACTCCTTTCCAATCCATTCTCATTCTCAAGGCTAAGTCGCAGTAGTAGTAGTAGCAGTGGGGGCAGCACGACACTCCTTCAACAACTCGCACCCAACATACTCCAAGGTGGAGATCCACTCACTTGCTTACCTCCTCTGGCACGATGCATCACTACTCATCACCTCTACAGCTAGCAATAAATTAAATGCCACCCTCCCACAGCAATTACATTTCCGTACCTTCGGAAGCAAAATATGCCGCAATTCCCATCCACGAGCTCTGCTCCATAGCGCTCCCATTCATTGTTGTTGTTGTCGTCGTCGTCGTCGTCGTTGTAAGAGAGCCTCCCCCTCACACCTTCACACATACTCACGACAGAGCTCCCCTAGCCTTTCTCCTCCCTCTCCGCCATCCATCCACCTACTCACTCAACCACCCATGCCCCGCGAAGACAAAGACATGCGGACATAATAGCAGCAGCAGTAGTAGTCCGTGTCGTCCATGCCTGCCAAAATCCCCTTCGCTGGACCCAGACGGGGACGCCGCCACCGCCACCGCCACCGCCGCCGCCACCGCCGCCGCCACCGCCACCGCCGCGAAACACTCCAACATCTCGCATTGGCTGCCATTCCAAGCACTCATCTAATGTTACTTCACCATCACCAGAGTAAGTAAGTAAGGTTGTAACATCTGAAAAGGAAACAAAAAAAAACAAACAATGGAGAAACTGATGCATGAGGGTCCAGCGCGATGCAAAGCTAACAACCACAAACATAACTACCGGTAGGACAAAAGAAACAACTTAACAAGCAAACATTTAAGCCAGCTACAAAGTACGGTCTGCGCAGTGACGCCAACGCATGCAGCTCTTCCGGTGTGTAAACTGTCCCCTGGCGTCTGAATAGACCTTGACCTAATGTCCAGTAGAATAACATAGAATAGGGTAGACTGCATTGATGACGAGTGAAATTGCCAACTAAAGAATAAGACACCACACTCCGTGCGGCCTTGCTACTAATTTCGTCCAAGTACACACTGGACACATATATGCAGACGGGTAATCAACATTCCAAATACCAAAATGCATATTGCTGCCACCGAATATATGCAGCGGCATGCCAGTTTTGCTATGACGTGTTGCAGAAAAGGCACAAACTAACAAAACAGTCCCAAGTTATCGCCTGTCGTGCTATACAGTGGTAAAAAATGCATCACGTGAGTAGGGGGACTGATTCCATCGCTCCCAACAACACCTAATCGCTACACTTCTGCATTAGTGAGAAGAAACTAGCGTTCGTCTCTCCGTGAATACAGTTGGTAAGAATAAAATCCACACCTTTGAATGCATCCAAACCTTTTTACTGATTAGTTAAAGTGTAAACCCAGGTCATATCTGATACACAAAATCAAGATTTGCCACTTACCCAGTTGGGCAGCCCCAAAAGAGCTGATGATATTGCTGTTGAATGTCCCCGTCGGCGATGCCCAGACATGCGGACCAACACAGACACGAGCAGAGCTCTAAGGAGAAGGCAGAGCAGAGTTGAGTCACCGCTTCAGTCCATGTGCCTGCATGCACCAACCGTCGACGTGCCATGGAGTACCGCGATCTGCCACCCCCCACACACACCGAATCCACTGTACCTGGAACGTTGGAAAAGTTAAGACGTAGATACTTCCCCACCCCCTCTTCAAGCGCGAAGCACGGACCAACACCGGCACACTCAATCACCATGCAAATGCGAGGGACAACCGCCAATCCATCCAAGCAGTACACCACAATCGCACTACACGCCCGACCCGTCGTCAAGCCTCTCCCTAACCGGACGGAGAGAGAAATCCCAAGTCGTCTCGACCTCCCACCCTAAATTCCCCCGCCCCCCCACCCTGTCCCTTCTCACTCCCTCCTCCTACTTACTCCTTTTCAATCCATCCTCGTCCTCAAGGCTAAGTTGCAGTAGTAATGGGAACAGCGCCACCACTCATCACCTATGCAGTCAGCAATAAATTAGCTACCACTCTCCCACACCAAAAACATTCCCATACCTTCGGAAACAAAATATGCCGCAGTTGCCACCAGTGAGCTCTGGTCCATAGCGCTTCTATTCGTCGTCATCGTCGTCGCCATTGTAAGAGGGCGTCACCTTCACTCCTTCACACATAAGAACGACAGGCCTCCCCTACCCTTTCCCCTCCCTCTCCGCCGACCACCCAACTAACCACCCATGTCCCGCAAAGACAAAGAGATGCAGACATAGTAGCAATAGTAGTCCGTGTCGTCCATGCCCGCCGACATCTGCATCGCACAACCGAGACCGAGACGCCGCCGCCGCCGCCGCCGCGAATCACTCCACACAATCACCAAATGCTACTTCACCATCACCGAAGTAAGTTTGTAGCATCTGGAAAGTAAAAAAAAAAAAACAACCAATGTGAAGACCGACGTGAAAGCGGAAAAAGAACACGGATAACAAGATTTATAAATATGATGATTACTAGCAAGAAAATAATGAACGACGTTAAAACTCCTCTCAATAAAATCCACCGTCATTAGAAAGCGAACTAATTACAAATTACAAAAACAATCTTACTTTATCGCTCAAAGTGTCGTACAGAAAAAAGGTGGACGTGAGTAGGCACTGTGGTTGGAAAACAAAACGTCCCAACAGTCACATTATGAGGCTTTTGCGTTCGCTTTACCAAAGTCACAAGTCTCTTCATCGAATTCGACCGCATTAATCAAAACTCATTCTTAATAAAATAACTAACCACTTGGAAACAGCCGAAACAATCTTACTTAATCGCAAGAAGGATTGTGCAGCGAAAAAACTAACGCGATTAGGCAATGAAAATGGAAAACAAAAAGTCTTGACAGCAACTGCAGCTACTTTTAAAATGATTAGCCTAACACGTAAAGTGATAAGAAAAGAAAAAATGCAAGTACAAAAGTATGCATTTAAGGGGTGTTTAATCGCAAGAAAGCACCAAGCAAGCAACTGCCAAGCACTCGGTAAGGTTATAACTCCTCCCAACGAAATTGCGCCTCAATAATCAAATTTCAGCGACAGTAAGAAAGCCTACAACCTCACAAACTGCCAAAACAGTCATAATTTATCACTTATAGTGCTATATAACACAAATTGCACCTCAGTAAACGTCTTAACAGTCACACTAAAAGGTCCTTGCGTTTACTCCAGCAAGTATGTGTGCAAAAGAAGAAAACCGACATTTAAAGTACCTATTAACGACAAAATCACTAAAACTAACAAAAACGTACTAAATACTTACGAGACACCCAACTTCTGACAGCAAATAGGGGCCTATTAATCCGAAACAACGATCACCAAAACGCGCAGCACTTACGCCAGCCGCATACAAATCTGACCAATCATTTCAGAGTTCGTTCGGTAAAACAAACGAACTTTTGATTTCTATGTATTTTCAATGATGCAACAATTGTTACAAACTTTAATAAATTTGTAATGCAAACTAGATTTAAATAACAGAAACACAGTAAAACAATTTACAAACTGCGCACACATGAGAGAATCAGCAGTTAATATTGACAACTTAGTTGTGATTATATGCTATACTTTTAAGTGCACAATTGCAAAGCAAAAGTAGTTCAAATAACAATTTAATATTTGCTTGCCTAATTTAGTTAAGAAATTTAATAATCTTTAGACATGCATTTCGTTACAATGTTGGTGGTTCAGGGTGTATTAAAAAGCATTCTCGATTAACCTAGCTGATCTTATGGTAAATTTGCTTTTTGACGACTTTTTAATATTTCTAATATCCATGCCACTAAGGTCATCTAAGGTCATAAATGAATGACTGGCTTGTGCATTCTGCTGCGTGTTACGTTGTTTTGCTTCTCTTCTCATTCAAATGGATAGTTTTACTAATCGATGTGGACCAACGATTGTTAAGAAATGAACGCCTTGCCATTCGCGACCTAGGACAGTGTTAAGAGTGGATTACGTTAGTTTGTGGCATGTGCATTGTGGATGAATGGAAGTATGGATGAATGCCTGAGAAGGACCACCGATTCGGCGCCATTACAATGGAAGCGGAAGAGCTGCCAACGTCGAAGGCAAGGTAGGAACATAGATTCTGATTATTTTGTGTGTTCATTCATGTCGTTATAGTAGTACTTCCATGCACAGAATGGATTAATTTACTTGTTCTCCGCCAGGAATATGGTGTTTACAAATGCGTTTGCATTTTCACAAGTTGATTGAACCTGCTGGGGATGCATTCGCAACGCGTTTCACCGGGATCACTCTTCTTGTTACGTTGGACATACGCGTCATGGCATGAATATCCTATTTACTTAAAGCAATGAAGGTGGTGAAGTACAGTTGTGTTTTGTGGTATTTGAGGAGGTGGGGGAGAGATTGATGGGTTACAGAACTAGATGCAGTTAGCGTCGTTGTTTAGGCGAAAGGGGCACTACTGTTGGGTGTGGTGATGAAGATTGGTGTTAAGTAGATGAAGCAGGGGTTCACTGTGACTGGGGTGGTGCTTGCTAGACTACTTTGTGATGTGGCCTCATGACTATGGGTGTTTGGTGGAATGTGCGCAAGCAAATGGTGTAAAGTTGATCGAAAGGGAGGGTGTTGGGTCTAGTCTTGCCTTGTGTAGGGTGTTCGGCTGTCTGTTAAGGGAAGAAAGGAGAAAAAGAAGAGGGTGGGAGGTGGAGGAGGGCAAATACACTGCAAATTATGTCATTCCACGCATCACCCCGCCAATTTGGACGTTTGAATCTTGAGGTAGGATGTAAATACTACTGAAATGATGCTCGGTAGATGATATTTTGTCAAAATGATGACTCACAGGTTGTCACATTTAGCGGTAGTGGTAGTAGGACCGGCGATTGGTTTGGGTTATTGCGGCAGCGGTGGCTACGGCGGCGGTCGCCGAGAATTTGAAGCCGCAACAAGTTAGTTTGCTACCTTGATGCACTTGAATATGCTAAACAACCAGGCGTTTTCGCCAATGACATCTTCTGCGGGGGGAGAAGTTGAACGTCTACCCTTCTTTGCATCCACAAACGTGCGCACGATCTTCGCCCGCACTGACGAGCGCCTCCTCCTCCCTGCCCGATAGTACACTAAAACAAAGCCAGTGCCCTCATCAAGCAGCAAAGAAACAGGCCAGAAGGAACGAATAAGCCAGGTAGCCACAAAGTTGAAAGCGATCCGATTTGAGAAGTTCTCGTCTGACGTCCATTGCGATTGAGATTTAATATGCCATAGTAAGACAATCATAAAACAACCAATCTTGTGGAACATTTCTACTTCCCAACAAATTGAGTCCCGTTAGCCGAAACCGCGCCAGTCACGAAAACGGTGAAACCACATTGCCGAAAGACAACGCATTAAAAAGCAAATCTAGCGGCTATCAAAACAACAAGAGTAACCACGAATAGAGCAGTTAATTAAATGAGTAACTGCAGAGAATCGTGAAGGTGTTCAAAAAAGATACCTGCACTAAAACCCATCATTCGACTTGGTAGGATCCCTGCAACAAAGAATAAAAAAGCAGTATAGTAAACGTGATGGACTAGAGGGAAACCCTGCCAGAGACAATAAATGACTGAAAAACCATCAGCATCTTATCCAACGTTGACAGTGCATACCGCACTTTTTCGCCACTAAAAGGATGCAACCTCACATTGAATACACAAGTCATGGGCCAAAGGATGCACTTCGACGAATTAGTACGGCTAAGAGAGATGAACAAGAACATTACAAAAGACCCGTCAGCTTAACAAAGTTCACAGCATTAAGAACTCACTTTCTACAATAAATTCGGGACCCAACAACAACCACAGACACCGGCGCACCAACCCCACTTCCGCCATTTGGTGAACTAAAGCGCAGCTAATGACCTTGAACGAAAAGGATTAGAAAAAGAAAAGGGAAATATACAATTAAAAAAAACAAATTATAAAGCACAAAGATACCAAAAATACCAAAAAATTCGGGATATAAAAAGTCGACAAATCAACTCGTAACGAATTCATCTAATGCATTTCCTATTTGAAAAATTAAAAAATAAACAAGCTAAATACGATTTAACGTCACACATATCACTCTCGTGCACAAAAATGCATCAAAAAAAAAAACAAAACAATTAAACCATATGCCGTGATCAACAAAAAAACAAGAAAATATGTAGAGGGGTACGAAAACGACACCTAGGGGAGGAAGCACGATAAAATCAATTAATTCAAATGAAAAGTACACCCATATCGATATTCGGGCCACGCAAATGACGTCACATGACCTTGAGGGCGGGATCTATCGATCGTTTCCCGATAAAAGTACACCCAGTGACCTTGGGAGAGGGGCTAATCGATATTCAGGCCACGCGAATGACGTCACGTGACCTTGAGGGCGGGATTTATTGATCATTGAGGGAGAAAAACACTGGCAGTGACCTTGGGGGAGAGAAGAATCATTATCCAGGCCGCGGAAATGACGTCACGTGACCTTGACGGTGGGATTTATCAATCCTTTCGCCATAAAAGTACACCCAGTGACCTTGGGAGGGGGCAAAATCGATATCCAGGCCACGGAAATGGCGTCACACGACCTTGAAGGTGGGGTTTATCGATCATTTGAGAAGAAAAACACCCCCGGTGACCTTAAGAGAGGGGATTATCGATATCCTTGCCACGGAAATGGCGTCACGTGACCTTGAGTGCGGGTTTTATCCATTAATGTCCACTTCAAGGATAAATGACGTCATTAGTTGGCCTTGGATATCGATTGACGGCCACTTCAAGGTCTAATGACGTAATTCGCCGCTCTGAACATCGACTAACGTCTGCTTTAAGGCCGGATGACGTCATTAGAGGGCCCTGGATATCGATTGGCGTCGACTTTAAGGTAAGATGATGTCATTAGGTGGCCGGCTATTGATTACTGTTGACCTCAAAGTCACGTGACCTCACGTTTGAGTGACGTCATCGGGTCATTCTGGACCCCCATTGGTTGACCTCAAGGTTATTAAGCGACCCTGGATGTCGACTCCAAGGTCAAATGATGTCAGGTGGCATGGATTTTAGTCGATGTGGGACACCGGCGGACCCCCATTGGCTGGCGTCAAGGTCACTGAATACTCCAGGCAGTCCCACCCCCACCGCGAGGACCCGCCTCTACCAGGCTTTCCCTCCTTTTTCCTCCTACCTGCTTATTCACGCCTATTCTGCAGTCTATGCTCTCTTTCTTTCTATAGGTCCATATTATACCCACTCACTTCTTCCTCTACTCATTTCTCACACTGCTCTGCAATTTCCTTCCCATCGCTCCCTTCTTTCCCCTTTTTATAACCCAATTCTTCCTTTCTCCTGCTCATCCCCACCAGTATTATCACCAACATTCCCTCCAATTCCCTCTCCTTCTCTGTAGTCGTATTTTACCCACAGCCCATCCACCCATTCCCACGGGTGCACCTACTCCTACTCCTACCACTGCTACTACTACTACTACTACGCACGTACCACGCACCACGCACCCATTCCCGCCAGTGCACTCGACTCTACGCCGACCACTCGACTCGACTCGACTCTCCCCCATGGTCACACTCACGCACGCACGCACACTATCCCACCAGTGCACCTACTCCTCCTACCACTACTGTTGTACTCACCCACCGCAACTACTTGCTTATAGGCTGCCAGTAAAAGTCACTCCGCTACTCACTCACTCACACGCCATTCTTTCTCCATTCATTCATTCATTCATTCATTTCATTCATGTCATGCTAAACACGCACCAGTGCTCTCTCCCACTTACCAAACACCACCTAACCTAAGGCCACACTACTTATATCTCACTAGTACACCTACTGCTTCCCTCCCTCCCTACTCGCTACTACTTATACACTGCTAGTAGACCTCTATTACTCCTACGACATTCCCTCCCTCCCTCTCTCCCTCTTTCCTCCTTCCTTTTCTCCCTTTATTTCTAGCAATCACTTCTCATTCATTACCTCCAACTTTGCTTCCATCGCATTCCTCCATTCATTCATTCATTCATCCAAGCATTCTCATCATTTCTTTCTTTCTTTCCCATTCCCTCCTTCCCGCATTCCACATTACACTTCCATCCCGTTGCTTCCTTTTTCTCTTGGTTACCGGCCTCGGGTCCTGCGATTCCTCCTACAACCTCAGTAAAGACTTCAAACACTTCAAGCCCATCACAAGTGCCCCTCAATCACTTCCAACCAAAAAAACACATTCATTTTCCCACCTTTTCAAATTAACCTCACATCGTCAGCCAAATAAAACAATTTCACCCCTAACACCACTCACTACTGTTGCACTCACTCACTCACTCACTCACTCACTCACCCCTGTCCACAACTACTCAATTAATACGCCACTACTTACAACTTACCAGTAGACGCACCACTTTGCCTCCTCCCCTCTACTTATACGTTGCTAGTAGACTTCTTCCCTCCCTCCTTCCTCTTTCTCCCTTCACTTCAAGTTATGCCTTTTCTTTGATCAGCACTACTTCTATTACCACAGCATTCATTCATTCACGCACTCCTACCATCCTCATTCTCTCCATTTCCCCCTACCTCCCTCCCTCTCTCATTCCTTCATTCCTATGTCCATTGCAGGTGCAGCACCATCTTCTCCCTTTTTTCACTTACCATTCTCCTCTCTCTCCCCTTCTTTCTTTCTTTAGTAGTAGGATTGCTGTTGCCCTTCCCCTTCTCCAAATCACCATCTCTTTCAATCACTCGCATAATAATCAATCGCTTCAGCAATACATTTAAACAGCCTCTCTATTAATTAACCAATCGCTTTATCATTACTACTCCACAACCAATAACTAACTGCGCCTACCTAACCAACGCATATCAACATGCTCTCGGGACACTTCGTATTTTGTGCTCCTCCAATCTATGCCAAAAAGCCAACCTCAAGCTGTCTATAGCCTCCTCAGGGCAACGTCGCTACTTCATATTCCACAAAGAATGCCTATCTCATGCCTATCGTGCATTTCGGCCACCCACACCTCTTCTGCGGCTGGTTAAGCTCAATCAATCAATCAGTTACCGTAAGTATGCCGTAAGTACGTTCCTTCTCATTTTGCATTGAAATTGGCAAATTTCCGTACGGTTCCCCCTCTGTCAGCCCAACAGCATTTGGCGAGGATGAGGAGTGGGGAGGGCGATTCATTCGGAATGCCGAGAACTGAAGCCTGGGCGATGTTTCATCACTTCGAGGTGGCATCCGCCTGGTTATCTTCAACTTTGTGGCTACCTAACTTAGTTGTTCCTCCACATTTCTTTTCTTTTTGCCTGCTTAGTATGCTACTTAGTGAAGGCGCTGGCTTTGTTTTAGTGTACAATCGCTCGCGGAGGCCGCATTCGTCAATACGGACGAAGAATGTCCGCATGTTCACGAACGGGGTGGGAGACGAGGATGAGGAGGAAGAGGAGGAGGACAAGGTTATTGATAAATTGCAGTTGTACGTGTTTATGTACGCATTTATGCTCTCAATACATCTCGCTTTTTCCCACTAACCCGCACTGACGTGTCTGATGTTCTCGTGGGGTGCGATGTTTTGTATCTGCACTAGATGATAGCGGTTTAATGGAAACGACTTGATGGTCCGTGACTAGGAAGCGGTAATGCTTTCACCTGGGCTTCTCCTCCTTCTCCTCTGCTTGTAATGTTTTTCGCAATTTTCTTGTTTGTGTACATAAATTGTAGGCGAGGGTTTGCATTACTGCGCTACTGTGCTCCTCCTCCGCTGACCAACGCCCCTGGCCGTTTGGGTGCCGACGATCTGCAGAAGTCTCCCGCTGAGGCGGTTATTCGTTAAGCCAAATAACGGTTATGGTGAAGACCATCTCTTCATCTGTGAATTGTGGGCTACTGGAGAGTCTTGCAAGGAGCTGTGTGGCAATCGATGTGACTGGAAGGCCATTACACCAAGACAGGATTAAAAGGTTTCCTTGATTGAACTCTGCTTTTAATTGGGAGTATCGTCCTGCTGGATGAACCATTGCTTCATTAGGCATCATGTTTTTTGTATTAGAGGGTGCATAACTGTTCAATCTTCTTTATTAATTGTTATGGCCCTCGCAGGGAGAGCTGTGCCAGAGACGAATCCAATTGTTAATCTGTTGAACCAAATCCTTTTCATGAAACATGCTCCTCGTTAAGGCTGATTTGGATCCCTTTGAATCTAACTTTGCTCTATTAGCGGTCAGTTTGAGGCTTGAGATTTGTCATGAGTAGACGGTAGTGATTGAGCCTCCGGAAAGTTCTTTGCTGTGGAAGTTCGCCACCACCCTTCTGCCACCACAAATAGGGGGCCACGAGGTCGGTAGAGGATTTATTGCCATACGAAGGAACACGACCAGATGTCCGAGCCACCAGGATAGTGCTTCCAGTGGTCAAATGTGCAGTTCAACTTGCGCTAGCTAAGAGTCGCATGAGCGAGTCCGAATGACCGCATCTATTGCCTTGGGAGTTGACTTCAAGCACCCCATTCGCATGTCATTGGGCTCGTCGGACCGCAGTTGCTGTTCTTCCGGAACTAATTCAATTCGAAATTCAACCGCCTCGGAGACAGAAATGTGCGATGTATCGTCGACATTTCCTCCATCTACGTGACAAAAATCTTGGTCACAAAACAAATTTTGCATCCAGGTCTAATTTTGGTAGTTTGTCACATTTACGAGCAAAAACCACAAAAGCGAGAGACTTGGAGGATGAGAGAGGAGGCAATTCAATCCATCATTCCAAAAAGATACTTCTTTTATTCTGGATGAAAGTCATAAAGAGTCTTGCTTTTTGTTTGCATTTTCCTCCTTTCTGCACGATAATAAATGACGGAGAAAAGAGTTTTGTGAGGGTCTACTGGCGCAAAAGTCAGAATTCACCCCTACACCAGAATGAATGGAAATAAAATGATGCTCAAAATTTTGCGAGGCAATTGGAGCATCAGAGGACATGGAGATGGCCAAAAATGAGGAAGTGAGGCCGGGAATTCAGGCCACCTCTTGGATCTGCTAATTGCCCAGGGTAGATGGTTGGCTGGATTCGCAGACCGACCTCAGGTTTGGTCGCTTAGTCGGCTGGTTGGTTGAGTACAAACAAACGGACAAATTGCTGCAATATGCACACTGTCCACTTGGTATATAAGTCGCTGCGCAATGCCTCGTAAATGTCACCTTCCCCGAACGAGCTGCCAAAGTTAGCCCCACGTATGCACTTTCACAATCCAAATTATTGCTCCAGCGGATCCAGCTGCTGCTGATACGGTTGTTTTTAACTGTCGAGATTGCACCTAGACGCCTGCTTTGTGGGATCGGCTACACCTTACTTCAATCTGGCCCTTCCTCTCTGCCGTTCCTCCATCACTGATTAAAACCCAGACAGGCTACCTTACAAATTCCTGTTCAATTTTCATCCGAAAAGTTTTGACTTGTCGAAAAATTCCTCCGATTCGGGAGAAGTAGGAGGTGAAAGTTGTAGGCAAAATTGGTTGAATTTTTCCATAACTCTGTTGTGGAAATAGCTCATTCTGTTGACTTGGACAATTTCCTGTCCTAGTTGTCGTCGTCGTCATCGTCCTTGTCGCCTTACGGGCCTGATTCTGTGTCACAGTTAGGACACTCTAAAAACAGCATTTTCGGCTGTCGAGATGCATTAAAGCAGATGCAACCGAGTAAAGGCTAAATCAAGGCAAGAAGTTGTGGAAGTTGGTTGATTTGTTTGTTTTCGGAGGCACTCTCACTTGCGACCATCTCGCATAGTTCACCAAACAACATAAAACCCATCCATCAACTTGTTTTGGATTGTCCAAAACTACTCAATTTGATGCCACGACTTGACGTTGTGCCTGCTGATCCCTTGCTGGCTATTGTCGAGTCCGCATTGTCCACTACCTCCTTCACTGGAGTTCAGCTTGCGCTCCCCAAGCAGTAGGCTGGAATCGACCATCAGAAGGGAGCCTGTCGTCCAAACACCAGAGAAAACGTATTGTTCCAAGTGCAAAATGTCACTCATCTGCAAATTTTTGGATGCTGCCTGAGGAGGAGGGTGAGTAAATGTTAAAGTGACTTCTGCCTGCCATTTCTTCATTTGACTTCCAGAAGAGAAGAAAGAATCACAAACAAAGTTCCACAAACCATGCAGTTGTCAATAGATTAGGCATTCAGTGATAAACCAAAGCAGGAACAGCGCCATTGCTTGCTTAAACGAAGTCACCAACATGTTTGTAAGCAGATGTATAGACGGCGATACCAAGGCAGATTTCACCAACAAGCCTCTCCCAATTCAAAGCCTCCAAGTAATCTCTCCACCAGGCTCGATAGTATCAGCAATAAGGTGTCTCCTGCATTTGCATGCGATGTCCCCTGTCTAACTATTTACAATTTCAGCTTTTTCTGTATGAGACGACTACATACAAATGGCAGGGTGCTCTTCTATGGCACAGCTAATTGTTGCAATATTAGCGACGAATCAGGCTCTCTCATTACGACTCGCCATTTATTGTCGCTTCCAACGCATCACCACCTCCGGTGCACTTCGTTCTTACGTGCCCGCATGGATAACACCAACTGGTGGTGATCATCGAGACGAGGTGTCTCCATCTGGCCTGAAAGTTCACGTTGGTTCGACGCTTCGCGTTACTGATTTCGCCTTTGTTTGCCTCTTGCCCGCCTATTCTTCCTGCTGTGCTAGATGCAAGCTGGCCGTCTCGGTACTTTCCTGTTCACAAATCGAGGGGTCTGCATCAATCTAAAATAAAGCAGTAAAGTAAGGGAGGCACAGCGTCAGAAATGGGGCTGGGTGTGGCGTGGTGAGTCAGTCATTGGGCGGATGGTGGAGTGGTGGCGATGTGTTGAGTTCAAACCAACTAGCCATCCAACGAACGATCAAGGGAGGGCTTACTTCGTCCAGTATGGAACTGTCAATCTGGTCGTCTAAAAGGCCAGGTTTGAAGGCGGCAATGCGACGAATGTGCCTTTGCACTCTGATACATTCAAGGATAAAGACACAGACAGACGTGCCTACCTGTATCCGTGCTACCCCATCTGATGCGACTCCCTAAAAGAACAAAAAATGGGAAATGGGCAGTGACACATTCACACACACAAACACGCACACAAAATTCGGACAGATAGTCAAACAGATGCCAACACACAGTGTTCACCTGCACAGTTAAGAGTATGCAGGTGGACTTAAGAGGCGAGGACACATGCTTACCCGTTATTGTAAGGTGCCACGCTGACACCATCTCTACAAGAAGAACAGCGAGTAGGCAGTGAGTTAAGTACCTAACAGTTTGGCGGCCAGCCTGCGAATTACGAAGTTGGAAGTAGAAGCGACGCGCTCACCTTCGCTCTTGAGCAAGTAAGTGTAGGAATAGGAGATAGACCAAAGAGGAGATGGTGCGGGACAAACTAAAGCAACAGTGTAGGGTTGGAGATAGAAGGTGTTTGGCAACTCAAGCTAAGCTATGCCAAAGCAAATGTTGGTCATCAGTACAGTGTGATTTAGTCAGATTCAGTCTAGTCTGTGCTAGATTAGGAATCTTGGCACTATTTATTCACGTCATAATCAAAGGTAAGACCAGTAGAGCGATAAAAGTGACTTACTAAGAGGGCGTTTGCAGAGGATGAGGTAGGAGGAGAAGGCAGGGGCGACCTGATGTTGAATTCGAAGAAAATGAAGAGAAGAAAACCAAGAGGGAGCCAGAGGAACAACGTGTTCTCGTGGCGCTAAAGTGGGAAGCCAAAGGTAAGGAAATGAAATGCAGGCGACTACACATTCCTCTTCCTCGAGTGACCTGAATGCATGGAGCACACACGTTAGGATGTAATGCAAGACGCAACACTTGAGAGCATATCCAGCCTAAGGGAGGGCAAAGGTGGCACTCACCAAAGACGCGTTGAAGTGGGGTGTGGGAAAGAAGGAGGCGACAGGTGGGCTCCCATCCCTCCATTCCGAGGACGCCATCGGACCCTCTTCTTTCGTGTGCCTTACGATCCCTAATATCTGAGAGGAAAAAAGGAAAGGCCTCATGTCACATCGCACGCAGTTGTGTCGGGCCGATTAGGCGAGCCAAGTCAGGATGTTGCAGTTGACTTGAATGGTATCGTAGGAAGGCGTCACTAAACATGAGGCTCTGTCAACCCGCGCCCTTCTTTCCTACTTCATCCAAGCCTGTTACAATATAGCCTAGATGGCTAATTTAGCCTGCTATATTCCAGTGCAATCTAGTGTGATCTAGTTAGGCCTAGTCAAGAGCAACGTGCTACACTGCTTCCACAGTGCGACATGGATATGGGACACAATGCTGCACTCCACTGGGTCTGCTGCTGCTGCTGCTGCTGCCACCGTTTATTCAGTGCTCGTCAACACATGTGAGAACCATTATTAGCAAGTGCAAAACAGTTAACGCAGTGAAGGGTATGCATTAAATTAAAAGAATCAGCCACATACCCCTAAAGGTTTCTATGCAGCCGACAAATGGGTGCCTCTGGTGCCAATTCGCTACATCGTGCTTGGACAAAACCTTGCCTCGCATCACAAACGGCACCAGAGGCGCATGCAGTTCGTCCGAGGACGTAAAGTAAACTGCATGTTCAGCTGAAAGAGACAAAGGAACGACTGCGATAGAGGCGAAGCAGAGAGGGTGGGAGAGGAGGAAGGAGGATTGAAAGCGGACACCGTTGGATGACTCTGCATGGTGCTTTAGTGTAGCCTCCTCTGTTTCCTCCCTTTCTATCATCTTTTCATGAATTACTGCATTTACCTACTCACCTAAATATTAAAGATTCAGCTTAATGGAAAGAATATGAATTTCGTGTCAAAAGCATACGTAAAAAGACTAAGCATAGCTTCCCTTACTACGCGTTTCACATAGGATTCCAGATGCAATAACAGCGACATGACGCACGCAAATGAAGCAAGGCAGAATAATAGGAAGGTAGCGCAAGGGGAGGAGAAGGGGGGGTTGGTAGCACAACTTACCCCTAATTTCTACTATATCTAGCTGGTTTGGTCCTCTGACGTCTCGAGAACGGCAGGGTGGGAGGTAGGAGCCGACGAATAAACGATGGAAATGAAGAACAAAAAGGAGACCGGAGACGAGTAGAAAACGAATTGGGGCGGAGGCACTGATGAAGAACTGAATAGCAGGAACGATGCATTGTAGCGAAATGAAGAGGAGCAGATGAAGTAAAGCGCAGCAAAGCATATTCGGAGGCTTTATGTGCGAGTATGATTGACCTCTTTGAAGCTGGCACGTGTAAATCGATTGCTCGCACGTGTCGCGTAGTGGCTGCCTCCAAATGCCGCCGACTGATGTGGGCTTCGCACATCATTCCTTGTTTGTGGTGCTTTCGCAAGGGCAAGCATCACCTGCCTTTGTACTTTTCCACCTCAAGCCACTTTCCTGCATTATTGTGCATGCGGAGGAGACAATGCCAATGTGCTTCGATTAAAATGCGTCGCCCTATCGAAATTGCCTGACTTGACTTCTTTTTCCCACGCTTTCCCTTAAGCTGGTTACCTCTTGGGAATTCAGACTCTTCTCTGCTCCACATCAAAGTGCCCACCTCAATCTGAATGAAGGAAAAGAGCAAAAGACGATAAATCTAGGCCAAGGAAAGCGGATGGACAGATAGGATGATGGTGAAGTGATGGCGAATCGAAGAGGCATAATTGCCAATAAACCAATTCAACTCTCTTGCAGCTCTTTTGTCGGTGTGCTCAAATGTGTTTGCAGGAACGCCTTGATAAACAAAGTTGGTGGAAGTGCAATATGAGTGCTATCTCAAAGGACGTCTCCAGTGGCAGCGTTGACGACGCGGTCGGTGATGTAGTCAAAAACTGGCCATCTTGACTAACGCCGACATGCGTTTGACTAACAGGTCTACTACCTTGCCAAATGGAAACCATTCTTTACTAGATTTGGATATGGACTGCTACATATTGATGTGGCAATCATTGTCATGCCCTGAATTCTCATCAAATGGTCCTCTTCATGTCGTGACTTGGATTTGTCAATGTTATACCTTACAATTGCGATCTCTTAGACAAACATAGCCGAACAATTGCTAGATTTGCCTATTGCACAAATCTAGCATAAAGATCAACGATATCCCTCTCAGCTATATTCGCCTACAATATCAACCGATTTCCTCTGCGGACATGAAAGGATCCTGGGTGGAGTGGACCTATAAATAGTGGCTTTGGTTTTCAAAATGGCCTGGCTCGCATGCAAAATAAGCTGAATATATACGAAATCGTTTCGCAACAAAACACCGTCGCTGAGTTAAGACACTCGTACACCGACCTGTAATAATAATATCGCATTCGACGGCGATGCATTACAATAATTAGCATATTTTTACAACAATCGACAGCCCTACACAACATAAACTTGAGTAAATGCAAAAATCACTTTCCACTCACACATCCGTGAGATTGTTCGCAGCCCAACTCGTCGTGGGTCGAGTGGATTGGTGAATGAACCGATCGGCCAGGCAGACAACCAATGCGCAACGAATGCACAGCAGGTGGTCTTATCGATTATATTGATCCAACAACCATTGACCAACCACCGAAGGCGGGTGAGTCAGCAACGAGGCGTCTGCTGAGAAGAGCACAGGCCACTCACGCATTTGGTGGTGGCTTCTACAAGCCTTCGCGTAGAGGCTGTTGACGAAATGGGTGGTGGGAATAAAAAGGCAAGAAAAGGGCAAGCAACAGCAGCAGAACCTTCCATTGCTGGGTCATTGCAATTGATAGACAAATATGTCTTTCACTTTCTTCCTGACAACCGCTTTTGACTCTCATTCATCCACTTCGCAGCCTACGACGTGAGTCAGCGATTCTGCACGATGCCGAGGTGGACACCCCCGCACCACTTGAGGTCGGATTATAAGCATCCCTCTTCGAACCTCGGAACCGGGTGCAATCTCATCATACATTTTAAGTGGATTTCAGTGAACATCATTCAAGAGGACAGCGCAGGAGACGGAAGAAGATTTGCAAAAAACAATCCTTCCCATTCAGTGATACTTGCACTTCGGTCAAAACCTTCCAGCACCACCTGTTTGATTACAAACCACGAACGATGATAAAGGCCTGTCATTCATCTCCTCTGACTCTTCTCCCCGTAAACACTGTCTTAAAGCACCCAAGTGACTTATTTGCGGGCATCCTCACAAGCGATTCGTTTACATGACATTCGATGCGTAGGTATAGAGTCTTGTGGAAGAGACGCATCAACTTAGTCCTTCCTCCCTCCCTCCTACTGCTTTTGCGCTGTCGCATGAAATCGGGGTTTGTGATTGGTGGATAACTGTGACATGACTGTCCTCTTCGTCAGATGACAATGTCACGGCTCATAAGAGTGGCATTGGACACAGCCCAGCTTGATTCTACTCTTCTACTGACTAAGGATAGAACATAGATTATAGTCGCGTACAACATAGGTCAAAGCACTCCTATCAACATCGTAACTGCCATACTGGTAGGTTAAGTACGAATTGCTTGAATGGCTAGCTTTGTGTCCTTGAAGTGAGGGTGATAGCTTTCATTGGATTTGTCAGAGGACAGTGTCGCCTTATTATTAAGAGCTGTTACTCACTTCCATCCTGTCTGTAGAGCTCCATTTTGAACACTGGCACTTTAACTAAATAAAGGAAAATATCGTACAAGGAGATGCAAACGCGAGAAGTGAGTATTCGTGCCTTGCATAAACAAGATTTGCCAGTGTCTACCTGACCCACATTCAGCCTCGCAGTAATGGAATTACCGATCCTTCGTCCGATGCTGCGCGAATTCGATGGACATGTTCCCGCCTCAAAGCAATTAACAATGAGCAGCATAATTCGAGTTGGGAAGTACAGGACTTACACACATTTTGAGTGACATCCACTTCTCCGATCTTACGCATTATGCACAAATTGATGGGGGAGTGGTCGTGCGAAGGCAACCGATGAGCCCATCGTCACCACCGAAACTGCTTATTCTGAAGTTTATTCAGTGCGTCTCAACAGATGTGGTGCCTGTTAAGGCTAACCACATATCGAGCTGTAGTGACTGTGCTTCTTCCAGCCCATTTTCATGCAATGCACACCCGCGTTCGACCTTAATTTAATAAATTCACACAGTTCTTCCGTCCTCTTGTTTCGAATCATTTGTTAAACGCAATGCCACATTTGTATAAGAATAATCTGGGCTCATCTTGATGCCAGAAACTGATCCTTCCTCCGAATAATCGCCCTCTCTTCCCAAAACCCACTTGTCGCAGGTGCTTACAACGGGTGATCAACACTTATGCCTTAAAGAGAATCCGCCCCTATAGGATAACATCTTCACGATGCGCATCTGCATTGTACGGTGGAAAATTAGCGAGCATGGAGGCAGTTTGTTGCTGCCGGGGTGAATGACGACGACGTGTAACCTCCCCTCAATTGAATAGTCGTTCCGCATTTGACGTTTAACACTACAGAGGAAGTGTAACTACAATTATGTTCTAAGTTCTTTAATGTGGCAGGCAGTTGACAGTAAGCCCATTCTTTAAATGTCCACAACCCAAAGAATAATGCTTGACGAGTCCTATAAACGTTTAAACTCGTCTTCTGGCAGATGCTCCACAGAATCCCTAGTCTTGGCTACTTACAAACTCATCAGTAGCACAGCGGCTAGGTAGACGTGAAAACTGATGCATTATAAAGCACAGCAAAACTGGTGGAAGGAGGTAAGATAAATGCGTAAAATCCAGAACGGTAGTAAAGATAAGTATCGTCAGCAATGAACGCAGCCAAAGAAAATCTAATTGAGTGCCAGAATCCAAAAACAAACAGAACCTCAAATGCCGGGGTCGACATCATCAACCTCCACAGCAAACGCATAAGTTCTCAACCGTCCTCTCCTTCGCCCATACACTCTGCGAATCTCTAATAGGCCACAAGTACTCAGTTCAGCTACGTACTACAAAGCTGCGACACACACACAGATCTGCCAGTGCCTCTATCAAGGCGTCCATCTAACTGCATCCGCAGCGACATAAACAGCTGCAAGTTGAGATGGTTGCTAATGGCTACAGGCCGAGAGGAAGACATGCCTGAGTTTTGCCTGTTGCTGATACCCCGAGAAAATGAAGTGCTAGTGGGTGCAGCCGCGGTTTGATGAGGAAGATGGGGGGACTAAGTTTCGCTTCTCACCATAAGTAAAACACTGACAAAAATGAAGAAGAGAGGGACAAAGGCGATGTGAGCTGAGACATTCACCAGATTTTGAGTAACCAATGGGCTGAAACAATCTAAATTGTGACGCATTAACTAAGAGTTCTCGAGCGTTCCACACAATTCAACCTCTCCTTCCGTCTCTACAGACGCAATACAAGCCGAGTACAAAGTGGTGAAGAGCTCACGCAACTATACTCCCACATTCGTCAGCGGCGCGTTCACCCCATCGACGATGGAAGCAGTCCTCGCTCCAACAGATCTTTTGACTATCCGAGTGTCCGTGTCCGTGGGAAGCAACTAATAAGACGAGGAGGTGGACGTTGCAGAAAGGACTTGCTTGACGATTCGCAGAATGTAGGCACGGACACAGTGACAGGCCCATCCACTCACCTCACGAATTTATATTTAGACCTGGCATGGCATGAGTGTTGATGCTTAGTCGCCTCCGACTCTGCACACCCATGACAGCGAAATCCAACTCTGCCACCAATGTCTTTGCAAAACTATAAATCTATTCCCAGGCTAGTGTTTTGTACAGCACACTCAAAGGGAGTGCATTTTAGGGAGCGACGTGAGGAAAGTTTGCGTAGGAGCACTGACAACGGCAGAACCAGATTCAGAAGGATTATAGCAACTTCCATGGGGGAAAATGACACTCACCCACCACCACCATCAACACCACCAGTGCCAATAGCATCGATGCTACAATAAGAGATGGAGACGTCTCCCACAAGGCACACATGGAACTGGAGGACCTCACTCTCCTTCACTTCCTCACGATCTGCCATCGAAAAGGTACCATCCTCTGCCCTGCCAACTGCTTCAACGTTGACTTCGTTCCCCTCCTTCCTTCCCTCGTATGGCCATAACAACACTCATAGCAGATTTGACAAGCCTTTTCGCCGCCGATTTCCACTTGCAGACCTTCTCTTGTATGATCTCGTCTCTCCTACCACCGCCATCGTCAGACACCTTCCCAGCATTCATGACCCGTCGTCTGAGAGTACCCAGTGCCACTTACGTCCTCAAAGCGATCGTGCCAGCCGACTCGAGGGTGGCCCCGAAGCTGACCATGGATACATGCATTCTTGGTCCCTACCTCACAAATCAACTCCACCTGAAAGACCAGAAGGTGCTAGCACACACTTGTCTCAGCTGGTGTGCAAACAGAGAAGAGCCCAAGAATACACCGGTCATGGATCAGATGTTTTTCAGTTCAGCCAATAGCATCACGCGAGTCCACTGCTACTGCTCCACCACTTTCATCTTCATTACGTGCGCATACGGGAAGAAAGGAATGCTACACGCACAGACCTTCCACCCTCCCTTTCCCCTCCCCCCTCTCTCCTCCACATAAAACGCATTCATCTTTGCCTTCTCACCCAAATCAATCCCTCAAGCGGTAAGCACACATTGAATGCGCAGACGATTGCCCAATGACTCTCCCAGATCTGCTCGTTAGCCAGACGTGCGTTCAGTGTCTGTGGATACCATTGTCTACCAGTAGGGCGAACTCATTGAGAGCTACAAGAGACCGGACAACTGCATCACGGTCGACTGGGTTAGTGGTGCTCACGCACACCTAAAACAAATCAACCCCTTCAAACCTCAATCATATTAACACCTCTACACTTCAACCACGTGCTCGCCGATGGAGACGCTGTGCACGTAAGCGCGAAAGCAAACCTTAGGGCAGTCCCAAAACACGCGACTAATCCAAGAGCACTGCTCGCAAACTTAAAACGAGATTCACCAAATGACTTGATCAGAAGAATCGGTGCGACATCGAGCAGGTAAAACCAAATTGTTGAGTTGAATACAAAAGTAAGGAGCGAACGAAGAAAATAAAACGATGAATAACAAATGATGGATGGCTAGGTGAACACGGGATACAAATTGGTATGAAGTGGCTGAGTACTTTGCATTATGAATGGGCAAATATGAGAACGACAAAAGCTTACAAACGTAGGTGACATAGGACAACAGGCATCAAAACATCAGCTACATCCACGACTCAGCAAAGAGATGAAATAGGGATCGAGCATTTGGCGCCTGGGGTTCCAACGAAAAAAACAGCTTTTTGATTGTTTGTCTCCACGCACGTACTTGCTGTCATGAGACTGTGGTTCGCCGCTTCATGCAAGGAGCGGCGAATAAATTGTATGCTGTCAATATGGACGATGAAGGAGCGCAGACTCTTTCAACCTCCAGTGACTGTATCGTACAGAGCAGAGCATTTATTTACGTACATGTACTCACTTATTCGACTCTGCACGCGCCTATTCGCCAAGTTGATCGCGAAGGAAAAGATTAAGTTACTGTTAGATGTAATGCGAAATTGCGGTAAATTTTTATGCTGCAACGTGGTTTAAGCGATTAATTAAGATTGCCGCGATGGTGTTTTAAATGGTCTGTTTCTTACTGACAGTAAATTTTAACAAATGTAGCATAATTTGTTGAAGGTAGTTGGAGATGTATCTATCATTTCGCTTTTCTTCTTGCTAAGGACATTGGAGACCCTGAAACCGACGGCAGTTTGCTTTCCGCGGTGAAGCGTTTGGCATAACTGTGGAGTCACTATCAGCTAACACTAACATTACTTCGAACGTTGCCCAAGTGAGAATGAATCTCATCATTCCCTTTTATGCGTTAATGTTCTAATGTACGCGTTTTTGATCAGTATTTTGCTTTTGCCTTAGATCGCCAAATCTTTTTATAACTGGTGCATAGCAAAAGGTGAATTGCGCTTGTTGGGCACTTCGCATTGGAATTACTCATTAAGATCTACATCACTGGTTGAAATCTGAGTCCCTAGGTGTGTTGACCCTTCCTTAATACAGCGCATTTGCAAGATACAAGTATCCACTTGGTCGTGGGTTTAGCTTCGACATGACTTGGTGTCCGGTTCTGAGCCAGGCACAAAGGACTGGATCTAGGGGAAATGAAATTGTATGTCTGAAGGGCTTTAGCGGAACTTGTGCATTGGGATCAAGTAGCTTTAAATTCCTAGTCACACTTTTAGTTGGGTTTGTTTTAACGGGACGTTAACGGGGTAATTTAAAACGAGTTATAGGCAATGCACTTGTGAAACCGGGACTCATTGAATGTCAAGCCATGCGTGGCAAGCTGGTAAACACAAAGTGGTTAAACAGATGTGCATAGATGTAGTGCTTTCATTTCTTCATTGCAGATTGTTAGAGGCTGCAACGGGGATGGAATATCTACTGGCTCACTGCTCTTGGCTCCTACAAGTTTGGCGTAATTGGACAGGTATTGATGTGGTAGGATGTGGTGGAGAAGCGACGGCATATGCTGTGGGAAGTGAGCAGACAGGAGGAAGGGAGCTGGCTGAATTGCAGCGCGAAGAAGAATGAAGAACCAGCTGGTACGATGTTTAGTTATCAGATAAAATATTGAGTAGATTCAGCCTCAAGTAGTGCGTGGCTGCTCTTGATGTGGTTGCGTTTGTGATGGGATGGGAGATCGGTGTGTGAGGTGGCGATTTGCACTGAAGTAAATTGCAAGCGCATGTATTCTTACCCACTGGCCATAGAGAGTCAGGCGAAGCCCGTCTACGTTGACTACGCTGCTGGTGCTCATCCTTCCATGGCTCTCGAGTGCAGGTGCTCTACCACTGTGATGGAACGCGTAGACGAGATGTCACTCAATAGCACATTGACTTGTTTCGACAGTGTTGCTTGGTGTAATATTCGACCTTCCATGTTTTGCGATGCCCTTTTTAATTGGGACGCTGTTGGCTTTTTTGGTGTGTTCATTGATTTGATGAGATTGTGGGGATGGTGGATGATGATGGGTCGCTTTCTAACTACATCGCAGACTCATCAGACTGCCAACAACACCCATCTTCGGCGTCGGTGGCAATGGCAAGGGGGAATATGGATGTCGTCGTCGACGGCTGTGGGGTCGCAGTTATTCTATTGATTGAAAATACGGAAAGTTACCTTTCTCAGTGTGGATGAGGTCTTATGAGCGATGAGTGCGGCGTGAGTGCCACTCGAGAGCGAAACAAGGGCGAACCTGTAACTTGGTAAGCATGTTACATAAGTCGATCAGATGCTATCATCTTCTCACAATGATTGGTTTTTTTCGTTTGTTAAAGCTAAGATGTTTAGATGCTGTCGCTTTTGCCACTATGACATGAGGTGATGCCGATATGAAGTAGGTGTGGAGCGATTGGGAGTGTAGTTATGATGCTTTGATGTTTACGCATTGTTATCTGTACGACCCATTGTCATATTCGAAACGAGCTGTCGACGCGTATCCAGGGTGTGTTTTTAATGACGCCCACATGTGGGCGTTGCAGTGAGTGGGACGACCACCTATTGCCCGAGTGTGATTAATTAATACGAGAAACGGCGATCTGTCACTTGATGGTAGCGAGTGTACTTCCGGTGTCTGAGACATGTAGTTTCACTTGCCCTTGCATGCTCGCAATGTGACAGTGGATTTTAGACTGATAGCCATATCAGAGCTTAATTACTGTGACTATAGTTGTTGTGGTGCCGCAGCGTTGACAGGAGTTTAACTAATCGCTTTTAGATCAATGTTTCCTCTACTGATGATGAAAATGCGTGATGGTTGGCGAATTTTCTCCCTATCCCATACGGGATTGGCTTGCAGCATAAGAGACGAGGAGACTGACGACGCAGTTAGTCATACCGAGGAGAGCACGGAGGATGGCGCTGGACAAGGCGAATTGGACTGTTTTATGCGTTGGTGGTTCGTTGAATGACGCGGATTTTGGTGATGAGGTCACTTAACTGCGTCATTGTTGTACCTTTTGAGAGTGGTATGTTGAATGCACGCGTATATATTCAACCCGAGTATGATGTCCCCTTTCGCCTTCAGGGGGGAGGGAAATGGTGAGAAGACTGCAGTACGTATGCATGAATTGGTGATAGAGATGCTCTATTGTGGATTGAAGGTTCGCTAGCTGTGGCCCATTTGCATGACTATGTGACAGGTGCGGCATACTTTGCTTCAGGAGGTGTAAAACTGCTCTTGCTTTGTTGGGTCGCAGTTAATTGTTGGCTGCATAGGTGATGGGTGCATTTTGAAGTAGATTGCCTACTGTTGGATGTGTCATGAGTCTTTAGAAGGCGTGGCATGCTGTCACTTAGCCCTGAGAATGGCTTTAGAAGGTGCAGAATGTGTAACTGGTGGGTGGTTGGGTAGGTGAGTGAGAGGCGGAATGGGATGCTTGTGAAAAGAAGAGGACGAGACAATCCCAACCACTTTGTGCAGGGGCATGTATGCTAAGTAGGCGGGAATGAGGGAAGGCTGCATACTGCTTGATTAATGTCGTAACACCATCCCCTCTGCAGGGCGGCTGGAAATGTGGTGATGTTGTCATTTCAGCACACGGTTCCCTTAAGCCAACGTGGTAGCTAGTACCACTAATGGAGTTGAATGATATGCTGATAGAGCTAACCAGGTTGAATAGAAATTTCGGTAGGAGATCTGTTTGTTGAACGCCTTTCGATAACATCTGTTGGTGTGTCTGCAGTCCTTTGTATCCTTTGCCTTTGCCCAAATCTATGTTGGTCTGCTGGCCTTTCACCTGCCTTGCTGGCATGGCATTGATACGTCCCTGCACTTGTCGACATTGGTCTTTGAACAAAGTGGTGCTGACAGTTGCACATTGTGATACAAGCATGCGGCAGAAATATCAAGTCAGAAATAACCTGGAACGCACTTTCATAAAGGTCAGACTTGTCAGGATGAAAGTGAAGTGAAGGCACCAGCTATGTGAGCAATAATTAATTCTCGGAGTCCAAGCTTTGTAGTAGCAAGAATAACGGACAGTTTTGTTTAAAAATTAGCTTCACTATTTGTGTGTGGTTGAGTTTTGGGCAAATTACTCCTAAAATAAATACGTGGCGTTGCATTGCTGTGGGATCTGGGGGCATGTAAATGTGGACTACGGGGCTTAAGGAAAACCATCTAGTTCAAGCATCTCAAGAATGCGTTGGTGTTGCTTCGCAGTGCTTCAGAGTGGAGAGCTTTTGCCTTGCAAGGCGAGGACAGCAAAGACCTTGAGAACATCACAATACCACGCCGATGGGTCGCGACAGCAACGGAAATGTAGTTAGTAAAAAGGAAATAAGTCTCAAGAATAAGGATGCTAGAAAACCACAATAAATTCTTCGTTGTGGAATAAAACTGGGAAGCGGTTTGGGCAATTTTAATGTGGGCAATAAATCTGAGACGCTGTAGAGTAATCAGAATGTCGTAGATACGGAGTGGAGGAATAAGGAAAGTGGAAATCTTAGAAGGGATGTGGCCACAACCATGTCCAGAGATTGCATTTTCCTACCCGGGCCCGAGACGTGTGATCCCTGTGGATTAGTAGAGCTTGCACAATGGCAAACGCTATTGTGGCAGACAACTTGGCGGTTGCCACCATTGAAGCAGTCATTAGCTTTACACTGCGTCAAGTCACAAAAGTCCTCACTAAGGGAAGGAACCTGGAGAGTTTAATTTATTATGTGCCCTAAGTTAGTTTGGGATGCGATACTTGGCATTGACTTCCTTCGAAGCACCAAGGCGGTCTTGAATTTCGTAGAAGGCACATTTGTGAACAAGCAATTAGAGAAAACAACCCCATTCAGATCTCCTATAAATTAGGGCGCAGACGAAATCTGTAGTGCCCTTTTCGAGGCTGCAGGCATTCCCATCAACAACTCAGATGAGCTTTGCTCCCAGTTTACGTAGATCACCGACAGCAAGGGACAGGAGCTGCGCTCATTGCTTAGCAAGTATTCGAACATGTTCGCATGGCAAGGAGCGAAACTTAGGAGAACAAGTGTCGTCAAAAGCACTATTGGCACCGGCGAAGCTAGACTCATTTGGCAAACACCCAGACGCATACCGCCGCCCCTCCTGGAAGAAGTAAACCGTCTGGTTGAAGAGAAGACCTAGGATGAAGTTATAAGGCCATCCAAGTCACTATGGGCCCCCAGATCGCATTGGTAAAGGAAAGCAACGGTAGTCTAAGGCTGTGTCAATCACAGGAAGCTAAATACCATAACTAAGAAAGACGCTTTACCTCATATTAACGACCCCTTGGATTCCCTCCATGGATCAAAAAGGTCCTCTACACTGGACTTAAAATCCGGATACCAGCAAGTAGAAGTAACGAGAAAAGATAGAGAGAAGACGGATTTCATAGTACCCAACGAGCTTTACGAATCGTAGGCAATGCCTTTCGGACTGTATAACGCTGCAGCTACTTTTCGGCGCCTGATGCAGACAGTTTTTAAGTAGGCTTTTTCCAAAATTTTGCACAATCTACCTTGATGACATCCTTGTTTTCGGTAGAGACATTCGCGAGCACAACGCAAATCTTAAGCTAATGCTAGGTGGTCTGCAGGATGCGGCATCGACCTTGAATCCAAAGAAGTGCCATTTCCACGGCGTTCAGTCATCATTTTGGGACATAGTCTCGTCAGATGGGATATCGTCACCTAAGTAAGAGCTTGGCCAACACCAACCAATCAGATGGAACTCCGCAGCTTCCTCGGTTCGGTAAACTACTATAAGTCTTTGATTAAAGGCTTTGCCAAGATCGCCGGTCCCCTGCACAGCCTACCGAGAAGCAGGTGAAAATAATTCCGATCGGGAGAATGAACATGACGAAGCCTTTGAAGAACTAAAGCAAACGCTCTGCTCCGTTCCGATTCTGGTTTGACTAAACTGAGACCGACGAACCACCCTTTGTACTGGACACGGACTCCAGTGACGTAGCCGTGGGCGGTGTACTTTCGCAAAGAGACAAAGAAGGCTAAGAACACGTCATCGCCTACGCTAGTGAGAGACCCAACAAAAAAATGAGACAGAAGAGTGCAACAGAACGTGAACTGTTCACCACCTACACAATGGGGCGACACCTCAGGAGCTACCTGATAGCGAGACAGATCATAGGGAGAACAGACCATTTGGCGCTAAACTGGTTAAAGACAAAGAAGGCGATTGACCGTCCGGTTGAACACTGGTACGAGGGACTACAACAGTATGCCTTTACAGTGCGATGCTAAAACGAAAAAAAAAGAATAGCAACGCTGACGCATTGTCCGGCAGACCTCTCTCAGCAGAAGAGGATAGCGGTGTAGTAGATGCGCTAGTTTTGAGAGAGCCTACTAAATATTACTGGAGAAAAACGCAGAATACTGATCCAGACATGGCTCTGGCGTAAGAGCAGTATCGCGCATCCCTGTATAAGCCTACTGCGGAAGAGTTGAACTCGCTTAGCAAGACAACCAGGCGAATATAGCAACAGTAATCTGGACTCTGGACGATGAAGTTTTGTGGTACCAAGAAGACGCCACGTTTTCCTAAGCACCTAGTTGTTCCAGATTCTTTGATACATATGGTTCCCTAAGGATTGAGTGTGCAATTGATGGTGGGGGCCTCAAGCAAACGATACTGGTGGCTCTCTCTTCTCAGACGTGGTAGACTTCTGCCAAAACTGCATCACTTGCAGCAGTTTCAAGAAGCCTCACTCCACAGCAATTGTACCCCTGCAACCTATGTATCCGGGTCCCCCGGGCGAAAGAGTGGTTATAGACATCATAGATCCTCTACCACCTACCAAGAGGGGGAACCGATATATTCTTGTTATGGTTGACTACTTCGCGAAGTCGCAAGATGCCGAAATGGTCACGTCAATCTCCTTCAATCATTGAATTGTCAGCACGGAGTGCCTGAATCAGTCCATAGCGATCAGAGTCCTAATTTCGAAAGCCGACTCTTCACTGAACTGTGCAGAACTCTCAGAATCGCAAGGACGCGCACGACGCCTGGGGATCCGCAGGACAACGGACAAGTAGGAAGAATGAATCCACATCCTAATAGGACTACTAAAGGCTTTGACCAAGGGGACATGGCCTGACGATTGGGATTTGGGCCTAAGATGCGCTCTTCTCGCGTGCAGGTCTACAGTTCACGCATCACCTAGTGTCTCCCCGTTCAAGGTGCGCATAGGCCGCGAAATGAGAGTCTTCTCCGTAAGAAAAAGGTAACCAACAGTGCCTTATAGTGCGTACTCAATCTAAAAGATGGGTTAAAAGACGTTTAATTTTGCCCAGCGACACCCGCAAATGACCCATAGCGGACAAGAAAAATACTTTAGAACTTCCAGTGCTTAAACATCAACAATTGCATCAAATATGGGAAGCGCAACGATGTGATATTTTTAAATCAAATTTGTTTGAATTTAGTTTAAAGTTTTTGTTTTACATTGTTGATTAATATTTACGAGAACTCAGGTTCAAGGATGGCAGGCGCGCGTTGCATCTTCGTGTGTCATCTGGTAGTACTTGCGAATCCGTAGCCAGCAAAGGTGAGTGCGTATTTATTGATAGTACTGGTTATTGATCCATGTCTTGTTTCCTTCCCATTATATGTCTACTAAGTTAAAGTTTTGTAACATGTGTTTCTGGCTGAGTGTTGTGGACTGGACTTAGTGGCTGTGCACTTATTTTTGTGCGCGGTGTAAATTAAAGCATGCACCTCCTTTTGGGTAGTGGATTTAACACATGAGGTAGCCGGTTTTGTAAGTTTGGAATCTGTGTGACTTTCCTGAGCATTAAGGAGTGTGATTGATACCTTCTCTACTATTTTGACCTGGTGATTAATTGTGCCACTTTCCAATTTCGTTGCATTACTTATTTGTCGAAAACAAGTCGCAACTGTGGTGATCTTGGAGAGTCTGTGTACGAGCATAGAGATAATGGCTCAATATCAGTTGTGTAGTGAACAGGTGTTTTGTGAATGAAATACATCGATTTGGAAATGCGGCTGTTCTGGCACTCCTTGGCCCACTCTATACTTTTGGCCTTGGTAGTTTTGGCGCTATCTATGGTTGTCGATATGCTATTGAGCCTACTCAGTGCTTTCAGTCCATACATTCACTTATGATTTGGTCGCCTAAGGTTAGATTCGCGAGGTTTGGTGGAGGTAACTTATTTTTGAGATGAACCTAACATGCTAACAAATAGAGGATTTTTGACTGCCATAGCCCAGTTCCAAGCGTGACCACGCCGTTACCACTTACTTTGAGTTGGACGTTGTGCTGGACCAGGCAGGTAGGCCAATAGTGTCTCGCAGTCTTGCTTAGCATGCCGTTACAGGGTGTTGAGGATTGTCGCAGATCTCTGATGTTGTTTAATTTTGTATAACAGACAAATGTGCTTTGAATTTCTCTGTTTCCATTCGTCTTCAGTAGATTGAAGGGGCTGCCTATTCAGGGAATATAAACATCCACACTTAAGCCAGTGTATTAGGATATACACAAGCTTTTTTTGTATTGGAACAGGACTATCATACGCGTTTGGTTTTGAATGGTTTTGTGCAACTCTGAGGGCGTTAGAGCCGCGCCGTTGATTCTGGCCCAAAATTAGTGAGGCCTGAAGCCCTGTCTTGATGGAAAGGGTTGAATCATTTCGTTTTGAGAGAGTCACTGAGTTTTTTCGACGATGTTAAATCGAATTCATGTCAATCATCGTGCCAAACTGCGTAAGCGGAAAAGTGAGTCGTTACTTTTTCTGCAGCCGGGTCAACTTCGGGACCATTGTCACTGTCATCGTTCACAATTTACCCTACATCATCCCGTTTGCAGTTTCGTGATGTATGTTGAGGACTTTGCACAATGATGCTCCTTGATTACAAAGCTGGTTTTATCAAGCAAGCTTGTAAGAACTTAGTAAATGTGGGAAGTTAGTGGGATAGAAACCTAATGGACGCTGCCGTGTCATTTATGTTGTGGGTTAAACACGGTAAAGTAGGAGTGAGTGAGGAGTCGAAATGGAATGATCGCCCAGTTGGTTTGTTTTATTTTGGACGGGTTGGTCTTATACCTATCATTGCCAATTGTCGACCTCACTCGTGGGTCACTTTTGACCCGGTAACGGAGTGAATTTAGGTCTAGGCGAATGATGAAGTCGAACTTGATTTTGTTGACTTAAGTGGGTCCGGATGTTTGCTTACGTCAGTTATCCAAGCATTTGTTTGGCAGGTGCTGAATTAGAATGTAGAATTTCTGGCATATCTGGGTTCCAAGTGGGATTGAGTAGAGCTATCTATGTGATGGTGTTCATGGTTGGAATTCACGCAAGAGATGGGGTTTCTTATAGTTTGTCTGAAAGACTGCGTGCCTTACTTTCATTTGTATGGCTGCCTTATTCCCGATGGAATTCGTACGTGCAGGGGGCAAAATAGAATGCATTAATGATAAGTTTTCTGATTGAGAGAATCATGTGGGAGAGAAATATTTGCAATTAATCTGAGAAACCGTTAGTTGAGCCATCCACTTGTGCGCCTTCGAACTCGTTCTGCTTACATACGACTTGGATGGTTGTGAATTCGAGTGTTGTGTGACCATTTCCTGAGGCCATTTGAGAGTTAACCGTCAGTCCACTTTTTCACCTCTGTCCGAATTAAGTGAGTAGTTATTTTTGCGTGATCTGAGAAACAAACTTTCGAGTCGCTCATTATCTGAGAACAACGCTATCCGCTAAAATGTTTGAGCATTACGCTCTTATAGTATCCCATATAAGCAATTTTGTAATGTTCACACCAGCGTAAATAATTCACGACTTGCGATATGGGTGACACAATCATGGCTAGTCCATGGAAGCTGCATTATTTTTCTCACTCGCTCGCAGATTTGAATCTTTTCATTGACAAAACCGACTTTTGGGCAACGAAGCGCCTACTGGAAATAAGCGGTCACAAAGGGAAGATTGGGCTTTACTAAGGCAAACAAGGTGATGTTGAATTTTTACTTGCCTCACAGTTATACGAGGAAGAAGTGTGCGGACGTCGTGGGCACGTGACTTTGAAACTGGACGATACGGAAAGGACCGATGTGCTAGCCTCAAGGCGTGACTTTGTGGATTGTTGTCATGCAAATCGCCTATGCTAGCACCTTACAATAATGGTGAGTTGCAGTAGCCTTCAATTGTTTGCCGCATATCTCCATCTTCATTTCTCGCATTGAACTCGTATAATTGTTTGGTTGTTTGTCTCGCACCAAATTTTGTTAATGCCATTTCGATTTCTAGTCATGATGGCCCACTTTCTTGACGCTTCAGGCAGAAGATAGTTCACAGCGTAAAATCACCGATCTTCGACCTGAATTGGCGTTGCGAATTTGTGGATCTCTTGATGTGCCGAATTTGGTGAATCTGTGCGAGAGCATTCCAGGTTGGCGGTGGATCCTCTCAACATGCCCATTCTCCACTCTCATGCATAACCACATTAACCGGCGGAGTTGGTTAGACAAACGTCTTTGCCAACTACCCTTCCCACTGTCCTCACCTACCTCTTTTCAAAACGCTTCTGAAGCCGTTCGATATCAGAAGGAGCAAAGTGATTCTTATGAGTGTTTCATGTCGGCGCCTGCTTGTAGCAAGGCCCCGAGAACTGCACACTTTAGCATTTTACCAGATCACAATGTAAGAGCGATGTCGGAGGGGGAATTCGCACTGCGGATGGAAGCATCCAACATCCCACTATTCGGTTACCTTTCGATGATCAAGTACCGATCTCACACGCGCATTGTCGGTATGCATGGCTGCATTTTTTCTGTTCGTTCGGCTGAAGGAGGTAAGAGTTTCATTTTTAGAGTGGCATCATTTGCAGGAGAACGAGATGGACATGACTGCTGTGACTGCATAATCTATTTGGCAGATGCTTCGCGCCTCCTGAGGGATGATTTTGCATCCACCTTAGAATCTCTTGCACCTCATCAAACATTGTCGATTGCGGTGATTATAGATGCGGAGGAAGACGAGTCAAGTGAGATGGATAGTCTGGCGCGATTCATTCAGAGCCTTGGTGGCTTGGACGGCTCTCCGCTGGCTACTGTGCAGACGAATTGGCGGTTGTGGTGCATTAAGCGTCATGGAGGGAACTTTACCAACTGGTCAGATTTGTTGGAATGGAGCTTTTACGACGTGATGTGCAAAAGACTTGAGAGTGGTCAGAAGCACGATTGCGTGGCAGGCGAGAGACAAATCGCGTGATTGTATTCTTTGTGTATTTAACGCAGATGATGTCTTTGTTTGTTTTCATTGCTTGTTTTGTCGGGTAAGTGAGCTGAGAATGGTGTGAGTGAGGCATGGAATGACTTGTTTGGAATGCATTGTGGTCGTTGAGTTGCTACGCTGCTTTTGTTGGGTGGTTGGATAAGTAAAGGCAGACCTTTGTAGTACTGTGCTAAATACTGTGGTGACAGAGAGTGCATCGGGTCGGTAGATGAATGAACAAATGGAGTCAGTTAAGCTGGAATAACTTGGAACGACATTTGTGAATGCCCTTCATAATGCTCTTATTTTTTGTCACTTCGGAGCCCGAGACTGTAGAAAAAGAACGGGGCTTAGGAAGATGACAACCGCAAACAGGCCATTGTTCCATCGAAAGTGAAATCATTGTGCAGTTTAGTTAGGACTGTTGAAAGGGAACCGCGGAATCGCCTGATTGCAGACTGGCCTTGTCGTCGATTTGCATTGGTACCTTCCGCAAGTTATGGGAAGAGGGAGGACCTCAGCACCATTTGCCACGTTTTCTTCCTACAATGTCGATCTAAGGAACTGTATTTTAAAGTGTGGAATCGTAAAAGTTCACATGGAAAAGAGCATCGCAGGAAGGAGGTGTATTTCCTTTTGACGAATTTTTGACCGCCCCCATGCCTTAGTTGTTAAGTCTAACAGGAAACCACTTGGGCGAACCCTGCAGGGATGAGGAGAATATGCCACGATTTAAAGTGAGGTTAGACTATTTGGAAGTCACTGCTGTTTGGCATGCCAAAGAAAGAGAGGAAAGAAGTAAGGTGGAGGCAATCCAGTGAACCTAACATGGGATACTTCGTGCTCACAGATGTCAGCATTGTTGGAGGTGGTGGTCGTAAGGGGTCTCATCAGTGCAGTCGACTTTTAATTGGACAATGAAGCCTGCATCCACCCTACGCAGGCATTTAATTGATGGACACCGAGAGGAACGAGGCAGTATTTACAACGTCTACTTTAGTCCAACTTTCTTTCCGATGGGAGAAATAGCACATCTGACTTTGCTGACATCACTTGTCGAATCGTGGAGTCGGTTCTCTATCCCATGTGATGGAATATGGTTTTCTCATGCTCTGCATGAATATTATCGAAGTTATACAAAGTGAATTGTTTGTAGTACGCCATCTATCAGGAGGGAAGCTTTGTGTGGATGTGCATGTGCCTGATCAGAGTTTGACAAGACTCATCCTTACTGCTTGCACAAAATAATGGCAAAATGATAGGTAGCACTTGGTGCTAATTTTAAAGCAATTTTTTATCTACCGTTTTGAGAAGTTGAGCATACGGTAATGTAAGCGCGCATTACAAATCCCTCCACAAAAGTGAAATTTTTACAGCATTCCATAAGCTGCTGCGACATGTCCAACATGCAGCATTTAGATTAGGATCCGTGGAAGGCATTGCAATGCTTTAGCAGTTGGATTAAATCCGCCTTTGATTACGCACATCACTAAGTCTCCACGGCTTAGCCTTCAGGTCACGCAAGTAGCCTCTTAGTCCGCAATGCAACCATGTGACCACGCTACGACCACGGGAATACCTTGTGGTGCTGGTTGCAAGCCAGCCTTATCCTAAAAGACAGCTACTGACATCCCTAATGTTGGAGGCCAGATTTTAGCCAGAGATCAGAGAGACATCTGTCGCTGATGGGTAAATCTGTTAAGACTACAAGCAGAAGGTTGATAGTGACGTCTCTTTTTCATCAATTACCACATTTCCGCATTTGGCAGAATTGCTATTCACGAAAGGAAAACGGCACAACTCTGATGTGTACGGTGCGTCTATCAGCGAAGACGTCAATAAAGTGATTGCTTGACATCTCTTCCATCTCCTCATTGCCTCTACGCAACAGCTAGGCAATATGACTGGACAGCACAGAAGTCAGAGCAAGCTCGTTAGGATGAACAGAAGCAAAACGTTACCCACAAGAGAAATTTAGACCCCGCCTTTATTCACGTGACCCTACTTTTAAGCCACTGTGCCCTCCGACCATGCCACAAAGTGGAATCAGAGATGACTTAATGAAATCGGGTTGTCAAAAGAACCCTGACTATTAGTCGCAGAAAGTGGTGCATTTTGTGCTGGATTAGAGAGCATTAATGTTCCCCGAAAGCGAAGTCAATGCATGACGCCGTCACTTGGGACAGTGTCACATTCGCAAGGAGGAAAGTGGATCGGTAGTGCTTACGTCTGAGGCACAAATGCATATTCGTGTTGACGCTGCCCCACCCAAGACAATTAATCGGTACGCTTGGTAGGTGAAAGGGAGTCCGTGTGTTGGTATGAGATGAAAGCGCCCTGATAATCCGTGCACCAACTTAGGCTTGCAGCGGTCCGAAAGTTATTACTGACTCAGTCTCGGCTGACCTCATTGTGCTACGTGTTCACACTCAAAACTAAAGGCTCACCACGAGTGCGGTGTCCTGAACGTGGAGTTTATGGGGGTCAAACCCACCCGCCTGCTGCAGATCTCTGCAGACCCCCACGGACAGGTAGACTATCCTTGTGATTATTTTTATCTAATTCATTAAACCTCGAATTATAGGAAATCGCAGAAGAGGAGGATGATTTGTCAGGCGTACTGTCCACCGCATCATCAGTAGCAGTGACACCGCCGATCATAATGAGAGAAGTTACCGTCAAGCAAAAAATCATTCAAATCTAACTATCTTAAAGGAATGGCATTTTCGCACAAAATAAAAGATGAATGCATGTCTCTTGAAAAAGAACATGGACATTCAAAACCTAAGTGTCAACAGTAAGCACAAGAATCTGCCTATCGATGAATGCTATACCTATAATAAAATATTACGGAGGAAGGTGCCCGAAATTTGGTTGTTCACATCATCTAAATAACTATGCTTGACACGCGAAAATGATTGCAACTACTAGAGTGGCCTAGAGACCAGCCCATCGACGAAGGTACAAGCACCATCGAAGTGACCGTAGACGAGGCTTAGAGCTGGACAGGCAACAAAGGCAAAATTACTTGTGCTGAGTACTTTTATTGCCATACTAAATTGTAGCTACACTGTATTTGGGTTAAATATAAATAAATATACGAGTCCTTCATTGTCCACAGCTGGGCGTGTGCGAGATACTACACGCATCATTCGCATAGGCTACGTTTTCAGGGATTTCCTCATTCATCTCCCCCCTCCGCGCCCATGCCTAATACGAGAAGTTTGAATGTTCTGAGACACATTTATTGCCTCACACAAAAAGATGGACTAATGGCGAGGTAATAAAAGGTTGCGCAATAGTCATTGTCGACGCCGGGAGATTCACGTTGTGTTCCTGCCTCTCGTCTAAATGGTGAGGCCAAAGCAACATGAGCGCTGCAGTATTACAGTATTTTTTATCGTTGCGACCTTAAAAATAAAATCAAATAAAAGTTTGCCTAAAATTTTAATAGATATTGATGAAAATCTAAAAAAAAGACATGTTCTTAATTAGCCTGCGCAACAAGACTCACAAAAATCATACAATCGTATTTTAGAGTCTTGTACAAGTGCCATACTTAATTGCGTTTGCAAAGATTTCTGCACAGTATTTTTCCTATGGCAATTATTTTGCTTTGTTCATACCCAATACCCTTTTCGTGTGCTTAGCGGCATATATGAAATGCCGGGGTTTGGTGTAGTTGTTGCTACGTCTGGTACCAGGTCTGCGCTAAAGAGTTCAGGTATGTGAGCTTCCCTTTTGGGAATTTTTGACTTACTTTATGCATGCACATAAGTAAACCCGCAGTGTTGACATGACGGCGTAAGCGGCGACTTTTGAGGCTTGCTGAATTAGTGGCTTGTGTAATGCTTGTGGTGAAATGATCGAATTCTATCGAAGTATTCAATTAAATTCTGACGTGAATCGCGTTTGTTTACTTCGGGCGCATTTTTTACCGCGATGGTGTCTGCTGATTGTGGTCATTCTAAGACTTCCTCAAATTACGACGAAATGGGGGCGATCGGATTTCCTTATTATTGGTTACCAGTAATTTATTTGTGGCGATAAATTGCATGACGAACCTGTGGGTTCGCTGCTTGAGAGCAATCGAGAAATCCTGGAGGAGTCAGCGGTAACGTTGATGATCTGGTGATAGTTATTGGGAGAAACCACAAAATTGAGCCGAGGAACTTGTATGAGGTTAGTTTAGCGATTGTATAAATGTTAAACTCGACCAAAATTTCAGTCCTTAGTGCATTACTGAGCTGCCAACTGTGCATTCGGTCACTCTAGTGGTTAGTTGTTGGAGTCCACCTATGAGATGGCGCTTCGTAGGACTTCCTTTCCCTTGCTGTAGTTGATAAAGAAATTACTGACTTTAGCGGCAGTTGATAATAAAGTAATGCATGCTGACTTCAGTGAATGGATGGGGAGTTTTGATTCTTGCAAAGATGGCAAGCCGGTTGGGATGTAACCTATCCAACTTTTCACCAAGTGATGGCATAGTACTAGAGATCGTCTCAGCGCAGATGTGAGAAGAGATGCGAAATAACTCAGACTCTAAAATGCCAAATTCATAAACCAATGCTTTGCTTTCTCTCCGTGAGGTCACTTAAGCTTTTTTATGTGACAATTTGATTTCTGCCTAAGTAAATGACATGCCTCTCTATCAGCTGGTCAATGTTGGGTCAAAAGTGGCTGTTGGTTGGAGACTTGTGAAGATTTCTGCATACGGACATGATTTCTTCGCTCCTAGGAAAGGCTATCGAACCCCTATTTTTCAGTTGCGAAGGATGTGATAAATGTCTCCTCTGTTAAACACAGTCATTTGTGCGCTGAAAGACTTCGCACTCTTTCATCACGAGTCTTGCTGCCCAATTAAGCAAAGTGTAATTCATTGGGCACTCCTTCCATGACGCGGAGAACCGCAGCCCCATGGGATCGAGTATGTGCATGAAGGCAAACGCTCAGAAGGTTGTGTCCTTGGTGGGACTCCAGGTGTCACAAACTTGATCCATATCTCGTCCCTTTTCTCGGCTGTAAATGTAGCGGAGGTCGTGGTGATTGTGTCGCCCGGTGGGGGGTACGGTACTTGTCAACTCCCTACATACTGGCGTTACATATATTTAATGTGCTGATTGTTGCAAATGGGCCTAATGTTCTTTATAGAAAGCATTATTATATTTTGTAATTGACTGATTTAAAAAGATGTAAGCATACAAGGTGGGATAGGATAGTGAAATACATGTAGGAGTTTTCTTGGTGGCTGACTGCATTTATTTCGTGCAAAAAAGTTTTTGATGGCTATATACAGTGCAACATCTGAGTAGCGATGTACCTGTAGAATAAAAAAATAGGTGAAATCATGTTTTCAGAAATCATGTCTTTTCTGTAGAGGACATAGAGATTCCGGCTGCTTGAACAGCTTTTTTAAATGGGTATTGCTTCCGATGAGCATGAGCGAAATGACAAAATCGTAGGGCTGAGACTGCCAATTTCGATTTAACTTAAGGCAATTTAATTGTATTCATTTCTACACGTATGTGAATTCAGCTTTCAATAAATGCAAGATTGTTGTAATCATTTCTGCAAAAATGCGAATTTCACCCTCAGTGAATACAATTTCGTCGTATCGGCCCACCCGTGATTGCAAATTTCGTTCTCACTGGATGAAATTTCCTAGCATTGATCCCCTCTTAATTGTGAATTTCGCTCTTACTGAATGAAATTCCGTAGTATTGATCCACTCGTGGTTGCGAATTTCGCTCTCACTGGATGAAATATCGTAGCATTGCTCCCCTCGTGGTTGCGAATTTCGCCCTCACTGTATGAAATTTCGTAGTAATGATCTCCTCGTGGTTGCGAATTTCGCTCCCACTGGATGAAATTTCGTAGTATTGATCCCCTTGTCGTTGCGAATTTCGCTCTTACTGGATAAAATTTTGTGGTATTTATCCCCTTATGGTTGCGAATTTTGCTCTCACTGGATGAAATTTCGTAGCATTGATCCCCTTTTGGTTGCGAATTTCGCTGTCACTATGCGCAATATCGTAGTGTTGATCCCCTCGTAATTGTGAATTTCGCTTTTACTATATGAAATTTTGTATTAATAATTCCCTCGTGGTTGCGAATTTCGCTCTCACTGGATGAAATTTTGTATTAATAATTCCTTCCTGATTGCGAATTTCGCTCTGACTGAATGAAATTTTGTAGTATTTATCCCCTCATGATTGCGGATTTCGCTCTCACTGGATAAAATTTTGTTGTATGGATCCCCTCGTGATTGCGGATTGCACTCTCACTGGATGAAATTTCGTAGTGTTCATCCCCTCATGATTGCGGATTTCGCTCTCACTGGATGAAATTTCGTTGTATTGATCCCCTCATGATTGCCGATTTCGCTCTCACTGGATGAAATTTCGTAGTATTGCTCCCCTCGTGATTGCTTTCACTTGATGAAATATCGTAGTATTGATCCCCTGGTGGTTGCGAATTTCGCTCTTACTAGATGAAATTTCGTAGTATTAATCTTCTCATGATTCGGAATTTTGCTCTCACTGGGTGAAATTTCGTAGTATTGATCCCCTCGTGTTTGCGAATTTCGCTCTTCCTGGATGAATTATTGTAGTATTGATTCCTTCGTGGTTTTGAATTTCGCGCTTCGTGGATGAAATTTTGTGGTATTTATCCCCTCGTGATTGCGAATTTCGCTCTCACTGGATGAAATTTCGTAGTATTGATACTCTCGTGATTGCGAATTTTGCTCTCACTGGATGAAATTTTGTAGTACTGGTGTGCACGACGGATCGAATTTGGCTCTCACTGTATGCTATTTTTTAGTATTGAACTGTGTGTTAGTTCTAATTCGGCTTTTAATAAATATTAGTTTGTAGTATTAATCTGCATGAGCGACTAAATGTTGTTGCCATTGTATGCAATTTTGTAGTATTGATCTGCATGACAGATCGAATCTGGCTCTCACTGAATGCATTTTTGTAGTATTGATCAGGGTGACGGATTGGATTTGGCTCTCACTGAATGCAATTTTGTAGCATTGATTAGGGTGACCGAGCGATTTTGGCTTTCACTGAATGCAATCTTGTAGTATTGATCAGGGTGACGGCGGGGAGAATTGGGCTCTCACCTAGTGTTTTTTTATCGATGTGCTCTTCTGAGCGAATTTAGCTCTTACTGAATGCAATTCTGTATTTTTTTTTGTATGACAAAGCCAATTTTTTTGTTACTGTTTGATATTATGTGGCATTGGTCTGCATGATAGATCGAATTTAGCTATCATTGAATGCAATTTTTTGTATTTTTCTGCATGACAGAATGGATTTGGCTCTCACTGACTGCAATTTTTTAGTATTTATTTGCATGACAGAGCGAATTTTGGGATTTTTTAGTATCGACCTCTAGCACATTGGGAGTCTTGCTCTCGTGGAATGCAATTGATGCATTTAGCTTTACGCGGCTGCAACGACGACGTCAAAGATGCACTGGTTGCGAACTTTTATACGTCACCTTGCGTAAATGCTGAGCGCGATATCGTGGCTGGCGAAGGATAATGAGCTGTTTAGGAGACCGTTAGCAACCTCAGGTTTATGGTCGCGATGACAGGGCTGCAGCACGACGCTAAAGCTCCCACCACATAAATTTGTACTGTGATAATTATCCTCCTAATTTCTGCATCTTAATTCATTTTAGAATGCAAACTTGATCGTTGGTAGGACTTTCTTTCCAAAGGTGGACGCCTTTCTTCTCCACTTAATGAGGGGTTTGAGTGCGATGCGGCGGTTTGCAGCATTATGAGCTCCTGTTGGGATGTAAAACCCGAACAAAAACCATCATTTAGTGTTTTCAGTCATGTAATTGAACAATACATCATTTCTGAGGAGGACTCATGCAACGCATGCTAAGCATCAATGACTGACAACTAATCCACCTTACAGAGGTCCCTCTTATGTAATGACATTAATGATGTTTTCGTAAAAGTAGTTAAATCTGTTCTTCAGCCATGTTTTTTCGGAGCTTGGTCGATCATAAAGCGCTTAGATTGTCTGTAAGGACGAAGAAGTACTGCAGCGTAATATTCGTAGTCGTGAGCATTCATGCCCAGACTGGTCTGAAAAGAAAGCGTTCCCAAATTTTTCATTCCCTCCTTTCATAATCCAACGCTGCTGTGCACTAATTCTTCAGCCAACTTTTTGTTTAACAGACGGGTAACTGTATGAGACGCTTATCTAGTCAGTTTGGCATTTAAGTTGGAATAAATCCCTAGTTCAAGCATCCATGTCACCGACCACGGGGAAATCTACCCTTTTACGCGTTCCTAATGCTATTTCTTGCAGAAATTTTGCATTGGAATGTGCGTCAGTACTTGCAAATAAACAAATACAAGGGCAAAAGTGTCTTTCAACTCAGCCCAGCAATGCGATCAAGGAATGCATGCAGCACCCATCCATGTCATGTGCAATCTTTCACAGACTTCCCTCCAAGGCAATTTTATTAAATCAGAGCAAAGTCAGTCAACGTGTCAACCGACACTTGCTTTAAAAAGCACTTTTAATCGGATTCGCCGAGACCATTCACCCTACGAGTCCATATATGTTGAGTAGCATTAGCAATTGTGTTGTTTGCATCTAGAAGTGTACATGTTGTCATTACTAAGAGCGCCCAAAGCAGGATTTTCGCATACGCGAATTAATGACTTCGTTTAAGACACGATTCGGCGCTACCAGCAATAAGAAGTAAGGAGTGTAGATGTGCGTAACGTTAGCATTGAATGCACTAAGGACTCTCTGAGCGAGATTTCCATGAGAATGCATTACTCTGCCTTTAAATAGGAAAGTATTTTTAATATGTATTTGCGACATACACTGAACGCCTCCTAGTTCGTTTCAGCAACTCTTCCGTTAATGTCAGCTAAGACGTCATGTTAAATGAAGTTGCATTCAATTTGCAATTCTGCACCATCGCTTACCGTAGATAAGACCACGTTCATGGACTACTTTGTGCATGTCATAGATGCATGTTTTGTTCCCTACTCATCAGCACTATTCTCATTTCTCTTTCGCTACTTGTTACCTAATAATTTACAGTAGGTCTACCGAATCAGTAAAGGATTCGTGAAAAGGTCCGAGAAGACCGGCAAATAGGTATGAAACCTACTTTTCGCTACCGATGTCAGTCGTACAAAATGGCCTTGTTTTCTAACCTTAGTTTGAAGGTTAGTTACTCTAATCTTCAGTTCCGGATATCATAGGCATCAGTGTTCAATTGGTTTTATTGAATAGATGTAAGAAGTAGGTATCACGGCAATGTAATTATCTTTCTAACCGCAAACATCAGTTTATAGCAGCGGCTGTGTCGGAAAAGTATGGTACATTAGCCATTTCCACAACGTTCGTACATTAAAATCTTGCCTTAAGAAGAATATAATGGCCAATGCGAAGTGTACGCATTAACAGAATCGAATGTAGAACAAATAATATTTCCGAACAGTCGTAGTCGGTGCTTGTGGCCGCCGACAAGCCTGAGAGGAATGGCGATAACAGATGTCTTCTAAGTGAAAGGCATTGTAAGAGAATGTTCACTCTACAGGCACAAAATCCGCCTGTTGTTACTTGTGGGGACAAGAAGCGCGTTCAATGAACAGAGTAGCGAGCGACAGACGAAAACGAATTGCAAGTAGACAGTGAAACATGGTAAAGCCTTCCAGTGACTAAGGCGATAGCTCTTATCCGCTCGATCCTCACACAGCATTTACCGGCATGAAATTCTCAAAGAGCTAACCAAAACTGTCTATTAATTTAGAAGCAGTACCTTTGAATTATTATTTAATTGTTTCGCTGCCATTACAAGCAACGCATTTGCTAATTTAATGTCTCGATGAAGCATTTCGACAAATTAGATGGCAATCACTACATTGTACCATAAAAGCGATACATCAGAGAAGCAGCTTTCTGAATAAAGCTATAATTTGGTTGGTATGTTACCAGAATGCATTAGAAAATTCAGTTGTGCTTCTTAGGAGATCAGAATACAACGTTTCGCTTAATAGAGTTCGTAAAAACCCCAGTTATAACGATATTTCTGTTAGTGAAAAGAAGTGGTAAGTTTAACAGCAAATATTGTCATTCGGTCCAAATACAGTTAATCTCAATGCGGGGCGGAATGTGAGTAAGTGACTGCCTACTCGTGGAGATACTTCGTTAGATAAGCAAAAATTAAATGAATTATGAATCCCAGAAAGTTGTCTTGATAGTTATGCAAAAAGAATTTCCGCTTAGGCGCTATGAAACGTCTGGTGAGCACTTGATTTGACATGCAAACGAATGGTGCATTCCATGCGCATTATGCGATGGCAAGCGTGGGTGGATGAAAGTCGATTCTTCGGTAACACCAATAGACAGGCGCAAATCATTTCAACACCTTCATCGGCTGTGGATGAACAAGAGGTGCGACTATTTCAAGCATAATTAACTTCTTTTCCCCCTTCGCAAAAAGTGAAATCAAACTTGAAGGAGTTGTTGATCATTAGTAGATATACGACGCTAGACTTGGCCTTCAAACAGCACCGTTAGTACCATTTTGCTGGCTTAACTATCCGAATGTAATAATGTCCATTTCATTGCCTATAGTTGACAATTTACTCACTTTGACTCGATGTGCGCGTTAAAGAGATGCGTAAAACAACTGCTGCTACAAAATCATCGCAGTCAATTCTCCTTGTTAAGACGAGGTCATCACCGGCAAACAATGGTTCCATTGCTCTCTGTTGGTCTTGTGGGTTTCCTATGCTTCTCTTACTTTTCCGTTACTAAGGCATTAATAAATTACGAAGTTCTGCAACCGCAAAACTTTTGGGTTTTGGCAGCTGATGATACTCGCATTGTTTCATGATGATGACGTCCACCAAACAACGTGATTTTCTATGAAAGCCTTGTCACTACTTCCACACTTCAATGCAACATAAACATTCACACATTTGGAGGAGTCACAAAATCGTAACTGCCATTCTTTTAATAATTCATGTAAAATCATGTGGATTCATGGATATCGTTTGCTAGAAGAGATGAAGCTCAAAATTAATGTTTTCACACAATCAGCAGATTAGCATAATTTTATGTCTGCTTCGCATGTTACATAAAGCAGCTTCACTTTGATTGTTAAAGTTTCCTGCTCAACCGCCCTTTCTATCCACATCGTCTACGTTCATATGCTCAAAGCTGAAGCTGATATTTCACAAAGGCCGTCGTATGACTTGTGACCGTTGTGCTAATCCCGTTCTCCATCGCCACTCACCAGCGACTCTAGTTCATACTACAAGAATGGCATTACACTAGTAAGAGGAGGCACGATCTCATTGTGTAAATTCATATCGCCTTGCGCAATTATAAGAGCTAGAGATGTACAACATTCATGCATCGATGACGCCTTTACTTCTATGTCCCTCATGTCCTCAACGCAACTGATTCTCGCATCACAGTAACACATTTATGCCTATTTATATTAACTATTTATTAAAAATATGTGAAAGATCAAAGGAATAGTTTAATGGTTTGCATGCTTGAAATTCATATAATCAAAAGAGATAATTGCATCCAATTTATCAGCAGGAACTAAAGAAATTACTGTCCGAAGTGGCATCGACCACATCGGCGCAAATGACAGCTTTGGATAGTCTTTAAGGGGCATGTTGAATAAGAGTTGAAAGACTAAAGGCAAAGGCCATCAATCCTTTTATCTCGCAGGCCGATACCTGCATTGGCAGCACATTCAGCGGTGTCAAATGCTAATGGCACATAAAAAAGCACTGACAGACGTTAAGTATGTGTGAAGTAAGTGAGAAAAATGCTTATTGCAGGTACTTTTATCTTCGGAGAAATGAATGTGTTTCGAATTGGTTGGGAACCATTATCCGTGTAACTGACTCCCCACTCATTTCGAAAATCTTGCTCACCTCCCGCCCTCTTTTGGTTTGTGGAGACCCACATGGACTAAAATAGGCAGATGACGAACCGATTATTGCAGCTATGATTGATCGGTCTTGTCCACAGCCTAAGCATGAGGTTAGTGAGCACACACCTTAGCTTCCACTTAGGTCCGTAATGAAGAGGGCCTTGATGAGGTTATGATTATAATCGCAACTTCCCTCCGTTGCTTACAAACCACTCTAACATATGACAAGTTTGCATGCACTTGTGTAACAACGTGTGACCATCTTTCGCCACAGTAAATATCATCCCTGTATAAATTACACCTCCACATGGCAAACCATAAATTCGTAGTTGCTGTGTATGCAGTAAATCCTACCACAATTTCTTTCGCTGTCACGCACGCACAATCCATCTCGAACTAATCAAATGAGGGACATTAACTATCAACAACGCAGTGAGCGAATTGCAATCTCCCTTCCCTATGGAAGGCTGCGTAGAAGAGACTATTGTACATTCTGTGGCATGGAAATGTGCAACAGTGATTATGGAGGGTGAGGAGATGACAAATTGTGAAATTTGAAAAAGTGAGGCAGGGCATGATTTTTGCCACCGTCATCTTTGCATGAAGGTGGTGGTGCTCGCACAACCTCAAGATTTTGCGATTTGAGCGTCTGTCTCTGAAATAGCCTGCTGGATTAAGACCTGCGAGAAAGCCGCTATGCATGGCTGCTGTGCCTACGGATCACGTTGTCAAACCGTGTCTGCTGTTGCATTGGAAACGTGAAATGAGGGCAAGCCTAGTCGGCAGATCTGCAATTCAAAGTCGGATAGACCTGGATCATGAGTGACGGGATTCTCTCAACCAATGTGGTAACATAGTCTGCTTTATCACGTCATGTCATGCCACATCATATTATATAAATAGGTGAGATTATCTCGCCCTCCTAGTCTCTTTGCCACGATGATATACACGCGGAATGGTGAGTTGTTAATTACTTAGTATCTCTCACCATCATCATCCTCGACTGTTGCTCTGCACACTTATTGCTGTTTCAGGTCTCTTTGTGAAGCTGTTCTTCAGCCTGATCACTGTCATCGCCATGGTGATGTGCAAGCCACCTACAAAAGCGGAACGAAAACAACTTCTTCAAGCTCATTGGGAAGTTCGCGAATATGTGCGGCCTACTGCCAGCAATATGCGACTAATGGTAAGTTCCTTCCCAACAACTTCGTGGTTGACTAGACATGTGTTGACACTATGATCTCTTTCACGTGAAATTGTTCTTGGCAACGACCCATGGTGCTTGTTTTCATTTGTCTAGAAATATTCCAAAGAATTGGAGCATCTGGCATATACTTGGGTCAAGCAGTGCAGCTTCAAACCTCCCGTCTCTTTGGCGTACCGTGGAGTTAAACAAAATACCGTCGTTATCAGTAGGACAAGGCCACCTATTACTGAAGGCGTGTGTGCCTGGAAAAAAGAAGGCAAACAATACAATTATTATTACAACAATTGCACAGGGGTTTGTAGTCACTATACGCAGGTGAGAAAATCGTGTGTGTGCGTGAGTCATTCATGTTATGCAGTGTGGATGCAATCCCATCCACACAGCCACTCACTCCTCATTACTGAGTGTCTACTTGAAATGTTGTGTGGCTAGAAGAGGTGTAAAAGAGTGGAGTCATGTGCACGATGGTGTGATATTGGATGGTTTAGCACGAAATGGTACGTCTTATCATGCCTTCTTTCTCTCTACATGAACAGCTGGTTTGGGCAACCACAAGTGAGGTGGGCTGTGCAATGCACCAATGCAATAACATTATTCCTGGTTTACAGAATCCACAATATCTGATCGTGTGCGATTACAAGCCTGGGTAAGTTTAGTTTCGTCTGATGATGTGACTGATGAGAAGCCTATCGATGCACTGCTATGTGCTCACCCCTTTAGAGGGAACCACGGAGGACAGCGGCCGTATGAGGCTGGACCCAGCTGCAGTGATTGCCCTAGAAGATATACTTGTATTGGCAACCAATGCGTCAAAAAGCGGAGAGGCCGTCTACTTCACTCGACACTTACATCGAAGAATCACAGAAAGATAACTGTGCCAGCCTGTGTAGTTTATAAGGACTAACCTTATACCGGCCGTAGTGGTTGTAGTTAAAATTATGTACAGCAAGTCAATTGCCATCTCTCCAAACACTCCCACCACCCTTCCCCACCTTTCCACCTTTTAAGCCTTTCTACCTCTCTTGCATGTTTTCTTCATTTCCTACCCTTTTTCGGCAGAATAAATGCACACAAACACACATGTTGATGAATGTTGCTAAAAGGCGATAGTGTGTGCGGCGTGTGGTAAAAAGGGCACCTGGTAGAGAGTAAAGTTAGAGCAAGGCAAAGGAGTTGATGAGAAGGTGAGGGTCTTAAGGATAGTGATGTACGAGGTGGAGATGAAGGAGATGTGTTTGCCTCAAGAATAGAAGTGCACGAGCTGTAGAGACAGTTCGAACGTTGAGAATTCATCTCCACAATGTAGGCTGAATTAGGAGCTAATCGCAAATACGCCTGATGCTTGAAAAATATCCGCTATGGGGAGCGGATATTTGCTCAATTGATGAGTCGGCAGAGTGCAATCAATGGAATTTCGTTGCTTTTGCGTTCGTAGATGAATTACATCCCATGCACTGTTGCGTTTGGGATGTTGACAGAAAGTAAAGCTTATCGTACTTTGAAAATGCCTATGTAGTGGACTATTGGGATCTGTGGTTTGACCCAGGCGGCTGTTTAAGCAAAAGTATTTTCTGTCAGTTTTCGCCTCACCCGACTTTACATCGAGTGGGTTGCCAAGACTTATGTGAACACGTAAGTGAAGGGATGCGACATGTCTACGTGTCTGGATGAAAATGGTGCATGTTTAGCAGGGGGGTCACGTCCGCAATATTAAATGTTTAATTTCACTACGATCCATTCAAGATAATTTGACCACAAATGTATCATTTTTATCCAGCCTGGTGTGCTATTATGCAGAATGAGTGGATGGATGGTTGCATGGATGGCCAGTGGTAATGTGCGTGTAGGAACACGAGGATGTCCAAAAAATTGTAGACAATCTTTAAGCATCAAGTCGATGCACATGTTTGCAATCAGTTTCGACGTTGATAAAGCACCAACTACCGAGCATCGATTCAGTAGCATTGACACCCCACCTCAAGGTTCATACGCCAGAATTGGCAGGGTGACGCGTGGAATGATACGGTTTCCACTGCATGTGTCCTCCCCCAGCTCCAACCTTCTTTTTCTCATTCTGCCCTTAGCAGACAGTCAAACACTCTACACAAGGCAGGCCCAGACTCAACACTTCCCTTTTCAATCAACTTCTACACCATTTGTTTGCGCACACCACGAAGTACCCATAGCCACGACCCCACATCACAAAGTAAACCAGCAAACACCACCTAAGTTACAGTAAATCTCTGCTGCCAGTAGCAATGTCTACACAAACTAGGCTTCGACTGTTTAACAGAAATGTTCATCACCACACCCAACAGCAATGCCTGCTTCGCCTAGATAACCACGCTAACTACAGTTAGTTTTTCTAACCAATCAGCCCCTCCGCCACAAAAACCACAACATGCAACTGTCCTTCACCAACTTTATTGTTTCGAATGCAAAAGGCATTCTTGCTAGCCATGATTTGGTGGCATGAAACGCATGCCACGCGCACGTGATACATGATGAGGAGAACCGCCTTAATAAGAAACGTTACAAGATCAGCCTCAGAAGGTTCAATCAATTCGTGGAAATGCAAGTGCATCGATAAACACCGTATTCCTGAATGAGAAAGAATAAGTTAGTCCATTCTGTGCATGAAAGTACCACTACAATATCGTAAAGAGACACACAAAATAACTTATATGTATGCTCCTAACTTACCTTTGACTTTGAGAGCTCTTCCAATTTTATTGTAAAGACGCCTAACCAGCAGTTCTTCAGGCGGATTCATTCATACCTCTATTCATTCACTATGAACATGCCCATAGACTGAAATAACCCACTTTCATCACTACCTCGAGCCAAAACAGAGAAAGTGCTCATTTTTTAACAATCGTTGGCCCTCAACCATTGGTAAAACGATCAATTCAAATGAGAAAAGAGGCAAAACCACACAACACGCATCAGAATGCACAAGCTAGTCATCCATTTACGACCTTAGACGACCTTACTGCCGTAGTTGATTAAACTATGAAAAGTCGTTAAAACCTTTTCGATTAATTGAAAGATGTACAAAATCTTTAGCAATAATTCGTGTTTAATCGTTTTAGGTATCAATTTTGTTACATAACATATGCTTGAAGTAAACTGAAACGTACAGGTAAATGACAAATGAAAGCACATGCTGCTATTTGAATTTGTAATACCCGTGTTCATTATTCGTGCTTCATAGGCCAGAGGTGAAAAGGCAATTTAGAACCTGTTCTTAGAGCAGCGTGGTCCCTCTCCAAAGCGCAACACATCTTTGTCCTTAACTCTTCTACGATATCCCTCTACGGCTTTTCTCTGGTCTATAATGTGGATGTCAAAGTATACTCAGCCTTCTAATAGTGAGGGCGGAAAGAAAAGGGATAAGAGACACTTGATAGAATTACTTTTGCTATTTGCTGGCAGACTCTTACTAGGTTAAGATGATGCATTTATAAATTGTTAGTATTTATTGTCAGTTTCCTCATTCGTGCTCCTCTGTAAATTATCTTTTTTGTACGGTTGCTACTTAAATTATACGCTGTAGTCAAAATCACCAGTGCTAACAGTGTCTATTGTCTTGTCAAAAATACATAAAAATGAAAAGTTTGTTTGTTTTGCCGGACGAACTGTGAAGTGATTGGTCAGATTTACACGCGGCTTGCGTAAGTGCTGTGCCTTTTTGGGGTCATTGTTTCGAATAAATGGGACCCCATCCGCTGTCAATAATTGAAAATCTAGTAAGTTTTTAGCACCTTTTTAGTTTTTGGCTGTTTGCTGTTATTAGGTTTTCTAAGTATCGATTCGCTTCCTTTATGCGCATACTTGCTAGAGTAAACGCAAAGGCCTCTTGATGTGACTGTTAAGACGGTTGCTTTTCAAATGTAAGGTCTCCTTGCGTGCATTTTTTGCTGTATTGTGATAGACTACGGCTGTTCCGGTAGTTTGCGGGACTGTTTGTTTCTAATGACGTTGGAATTCGATTAATGAGGCGCAATTTTGTGGAGAGGAGTTAGAACCTTACCAAGTGCCTAGCAAATACTTGCTTGGTTCTTTCTTGTGATTAAACACCAATCATATGTATACGTGCACAGTTATTTTTTTGCTTCCTTTATCAGTTTATATGTTAGACCAACCGTTTCAGAAATAGCTGCAGTTGCTGTGAAAACTTTTTGTTTTGTTGATTTTTTTACTGCACAATGTTTCCTGCGATTAAGCAGGATTGTTTTGGCTGTTTTTAAGTGGTTTGTTATTTTATTAAAAATGATTTGGATTAATGCGGTCTAATTTGATGAGGGGACTTGTAACTTTGGTAAATTGAGCATAAAAACCTCATAATGTGACCGTCAGAGAGTTTTTTCCAGCTGCAGTGCTCATCCGCATTCACTTCTTGTTGTATGGCACTTTAAGCGGTGAATTAAGATTGTTTTGGCAATTTGTAATTGGTTTTCTTTCTAATGATGGTGGATTTTGTTGAGAGGAGTTTTAACGTTGCTTGGTACGTGGCAACTACTCATTGTTTTCTCGCTAATAAGTATCCGTCATATTTACGAGCCTTATTATCCCTTTTCTTTGCCCGTTTTCATGCCAGAATAGACGTTGAAGAAGAAGCTGCAGCAGCAGCAGCAGCAGCAGCAGCGAGCGAGAACCTCGCCTTCGCTATCACTCCACACATTTCTCAGGTAAGATTGGATTGTGCTTAATGAGTTGTTGGTGCCTTTTTTGGGTGCAGCAATAGAATCGATGTGTGTTCCTGTGTTGGGTGGGAACGTGCTTTTCTCGTTCACTCCTAGGTCCTTTACCTCACATCGGATGTGTGATGAAAGGTGCGCTATTTTTATTACTACGATATGCGTGTTGTTGGAGCAGCACATATGGATGGTGGAGGACTGGGGGGTGGGACCAGGGTCATTTGCTGCGTTGATGTGATCTTCGCTGCGAGAGATGTTGTGTAGAGGGCCTCGGTGGTGGCTTAGTTGTAGGTTCCTCAGCTTTGTCGGCATGAGTTGGTGTCTCTGAGTGAGGTAGATGCAGTAGTGGCAGGAGCGGAGGAAGATGGAGTGGCTGGTGGGAAGCTTTGGCATCACTACGCAGACTGTACTTTGTAGCGGTCTTAATTGTTTGCGTGTTAAGGTGTTTTCTTTTTTTCCTATCAGTAGTTTTGTTTGTGGGTGTTAGCTTTGCGGCGCATTGGACCCTCACACATCGGTCTTTACATTGTTTGTTTTTTTCTTTTCAGATGCTACAAACTTACTCTGGTGGTGGTGGTGAAGTGACATTTGATGAGTGTGTGGAATGGTAGGCAATGCGGGATGTTGGAGTCATTTGCGGTGGCGGCGGCTTCTCCATCTGGGTTGTGCGATGTGGATGTAGGCATGAATGGCATGGACTACTACTGCTATTATGTCTCCATCTCTTTGTCTTCGCCAGGCGTGGGTGGTTGGGTGGGTGGCGGAGAAGGGGAAGGCTAGAGGAGCTCTGCCGTGGGTGTGTGAAAGAGTGAGGGAGACGTTCTCTTTCGACGATAAATGGAAGCGCTACGGACCAGGGTTCACTGGTGGCAACTGTCGCACATTTTGCTTCTGCAGGTACGGAAATGTTTTTGCTGTTGGAGGGTGGCAGTTAATTTGTTGTCGACTATATGGGTGATGAGTAATGGTGCATCATCTCAGAGGAAGTAAGTGAGTAGGTCTCCACTGTTGGGAGTGTTGAGCGAGGTTTGTTGGAGTGTTTTGCCCCTTCCACTACTACTGCAACTTAGCTTTGAGAAGGAGAGTGGATTGAAAAGGAGTGAGTCGGTGGGCGTGAAGAGGAGGAAGTGAGGAGGGTAGGTGGCGTTTGGGGAGGGAATTTGGTGTGGCTCCCATCCTCTCTGTCCGATTGATTGCCCGCGGGCGGGGGCGTGTGTGCCAGGTAGGCGGTCAAGGGAGGAGGGCTGTGGTTCACTGCACGGGTAAACTCGTAGTGGTCTCTCGCGCAGGCCTCGGGGTTAGGTGTGCCCTTGTTGATCTGTGCTCTGCGCATAGGAGGAGGGCAGGGAAGCATTTTCATCTTACTACTCTTCAGTATTTCATGTGCAATAGGTTCAGAATTCCATGGAGGATGGAGATTTGGTGAGTGCTCTACGGCGGCTCGTCGGCGGTTGGGTGCGGTTGCGTTCACTCGGGTGGCGACTCAACCTTTCTATGCTTTGTCCTCTCCACAGGGTTCTGCTTTCGCCGATGCCGCCGGCGCCACTGTTGCTGCGCATGCGTGGGCATCACCGACGACGGGGACATTCATTCATCCAACGATTTCTATCGCAACAACGCTTTCGTAAGCCCTTTACATTCATTAGCTGTCATTAATGGCGTCTACCCATCTTGTGGATACACAAGAGCTTCAAGTTTTTACAAACCCACTGCGGATAATGCGTTTTGTCTAGGTGTACAAGTGAATTATCCATATCAAGTTGTCTGCCTTCCTTGGATTTATGTGAAGTCTCTGTGCAGTTAACTTGGTCATTGAAATGCAAGCGGTGTTCTTTTAGCAGGTTATATCAATGCTCATTCAAAATACGGGGTTTTTTTCACAAAAAATCATGGCTGGTAAGGTGTTATTTTTACAGTTGTCAAGTTCCTTGTATCCCGGAAAGGTAGGAAATCTTGGAGGAGAAGACAAAAAGTATTTCGCAGCCTTAAAGTACTGGTAGTACGCTTGCATTCACGTACATTACAACCACCATGCCAAATTACTCCCTTTTTCAACTATTTTACAACTACCTCCCGAATAAGTACAAGTTGTTCATCCAAATGCACAAAGTTAAAAGACGGTTTTGTATTTCAAGCCAAGGGAAGGCGCATGGATGTACATGGAGAAGAAGGTGCGGGAATAGAGGTAGAGCAGGGAAATAAATGAAGAAGAGGAGTCTCCCTTACGCCGCCTTAACGTAGGTTCGCACACAAACCAGTTCATCTATCTTTACGGTCTAAAATAAAAGAGTTTTAAATTTGATGATGGGGAAGTACAAAAAATTGTGCTCTATGGCTGTAAAAAACTGCTCTTACCATCTTTAACTCATTGTCTTTAACTTCACGATCGATGTAGACGGTCCTGTCCTTGCCAACTTGCTGTTGTTTCAGCACTCCACCCTCCAATGTGAAGAGTGACGTCACCTCGCGTGAGTCGGGCGTAACATCCTTAAATTTCTCGCCCAGTTTGAAGATGGTTTCGAAGTTCTTGAACGAGGTCTCCACTCGCACCTTAAACTTGCCGTCACCCAGATCACTGATTATCATGTCAGGCTTGAGTGTATTGCCCAACTTGCGAAGTTCAGGATCCACTCCGAGGCGTTCCATGATTTGGTCGAAACTGTCACTCTTTTCCAGTTTCCAGGTGCCGATGAATGGCTCCATTACTGACGACTACGCGATGTGATATGTGTGACTGCGGCTGTAGCATTTGTCGGGGTCTTGTGCTTATATACCACCAATGGACGCGTGCACCTGGTGCGTCGCGGTGAGTGATTGGTGAACTCGGACCAATCGTAGTTGAGCGTTGTCGACATTGTTTCCAATGCCAATGCGTGAGTGGTCCCCGCCAATGCGCAATGACGTGTGTGAGCGTCAGCATCCATTCAACATCACTGGAATATGCTGTTGATGTGTTAACCAATGCAAAGAATGCAAACAGAAACACTGGCTGAAAGAATAGACTTTCAGAAGAAGGATTGACAAGAAATGCATTTCATTTTCACTTTTCTGCAACTTCCTAAAGTTACTGGGCGTTTTGTGGTTGGAAGTGGATGAGAGCACTTAAGACTAGGAAGAGCTTATTAGGTGAGGTGATGTTGAGTGTCGGTAAATGATTTGCGATTAACGCCTGTATTTTTGGTGATAGGTAGTTTATGAATGATAAGACTGCAGTAATGGGAATACTTACAAAGGCTGTGGTTTGACGATTATGGTATGGGTACATTTTATGATTAATTGGGAGAGCCTGAAACCAAGTGCTATCCTAAAGATTAAGCTCTAAGGCTTTTCACATTATGTAAAGCGAATGGATATTGCACGACCAGATTAGTCGGTCGTTCTAATAATGGAAGTGAAATAGCCATTGAGGGATTCTTTAACTGGGAAGACTAAGCAATTGAGAGTTGAGTCCCACATTCTTATCTTTTTCGTTGGGTGGGTCCTGTAGGGCTCAAGGCCTTGTCACCTCAGTTTTACCCCATATTCATTTCCCACTCACCAAGTTTTGGTCCTCTGGAGGTCGGTCGGTCTGTGCGCAAACAATTAGGACGCAGTCACCACAGAAAATGAGTAATGATCTACTTTTGTCCCTATCTCAGGTCCAGTGGATGCACTTGATTGACTTTGTCAGCGTGTATTGTGCAGAGAGCATTTGGTGTCGCATTACACCCGAATCATACCAACTAGCAAAGAGATCTGATTATTCACTGCCTTAAAGAATTCGGTGCTCTCCTCCAAGTGAATGATCATATGCTTAGTAAGCTGCCTAAAACACGCCAGGGTTGGGAACTTTTCTATCACACCTTTAATGGGTACTTTAACAAAGGTGGTACCGGGGAATTGTGCAGCGTTGAGAGAAGTAACTGTTGCACCTACTCATAGGTCAGAGTCGGCTAAGCAGGCTGTGCCTTTGAAATGGAAAATGCTTCCATTAAGTGGAATGAAATACCTTATTGCACTCTACAATATTCCTGAAGACGAGAGAAGACAATGCTAAAGTAGGATGTGCATAACCGACGTACAGAAGGGGTGAGGAGGGACTGACATGACCCGGAGGCCATGCCACCTTGACGGAAGTACGATGGCAAAACCCAAAGCGTCGGCGAAATCAAAACGATAAGTCGCACAACTAATTGAAACGTTACACTTTTGCTAAAAGATTTTTGGGCTTTTATAATTTTGGTGGAATAATAAGTGCAGACCGGTATAACTCAAGAATACTACCAGTTGCATCAATCTGTTCGTCAGATTAACTTGACCGACTTCTCGCAAGCGCTCTCTTTCACCGTTGAGTTCCTCCGCGTCAAAAGAATCACTAATATCCTGAGAAAGTCACATTCATTAGCAGTAATTAAGGTGGGGCTTCGACAAGTTATAATGAACAATCTATTCTCTCAGGCAAACGCTTAACTTTGAGCCTCAGTCTTGTCTGCATGCGCATGCACTTCTTAACTTTGTTGAGCATCAATTTGGAATTGTTAAAGATGGATTTAGTCTTCTATCGTTTGAAGAGGCGGCTGGTTGGACCCATTTATTCTCTTATTTGTAGGCGATGCCTACTTGTGTCCATTCATGATTGATCAGCAGTCCATACTGTGTCAATACAGCTATTTATTCCGTACTTATGCAGTCATCCTCTCATGCATTACTCTTCGCCCAGAACGACCTTGCGAACGAAGCAATTACTAGTACACATAATGTGAATGGCCTGGAAAGTGAAGCACGCACTTCAAAGACATCTTGAATGATGCTCAAGTGGCGCAAAGTGAATACCGCTGCATTCTCAAAAGATTAACACATTGATCGTTGGAATTAGAGCATCTTCCAGGGCAGTAAGAAGACCCGTTAGTGATGTGTCAAGGTCGTGATTGGGTGGTAGCAGTGAAATGGCCGAGACTACAAATCCTCGTCTGGCTAGAACGCGGTGGAAAGCACGGAAGTCCACTACTGCAGTTGAACAATCGACTAATTGGTGATTCAAGCATCTTATCTCTTCTTTTAACGATCATCTAATTATCCACTCCTGATTTGTTTGTTACGAATAACTTGACTATGCATTTGACGCCCTGCGTTATTGCTGGTGACATGGGCTGACACAGTCGAGCTCTTATCCGATGACATCAGCAAAAATGTTATCCACTGCTTCTTTGAGGCAGTGCATCAAGCACAAAACAGTCGTTTGTACGTCTACTCTCTTCCACTCATTCCCCACCAGTTGGTGTAATTTAGTTCCCCTCCAGGTGTTCTTTTGTGGGTTGTTACAAGAAATCACCAAATCGGTTGTCGAATGAGAGTCGCGGGATCAATCATAGAAGAGCAACTGCTGACCGAAAGTGCCCACAACAATCTCTGGAAGTCCATCGGAATCGAGATCGGCCACACAAGCTCAAATAACGTGGTCGAAATCTGCGCTCTGGGGCAGCACCAGTCGCGAAGATGGCGCCAGCTTAGCGCCACCAGGACCGTCTCCAAAAGGACAGTTGATAAGTGTCACTGCCTAACTGAAATGAGTAGAACCTTAATTACAGGTTTATTGGAAAATACATGCATGAGATCACTTCCAGGATTTCAGAGAAAAGTGCTCCACAGCCCAGAATTCTATCGTTCTTACACGACCGCCTGACACTCATTTTCAAATCAGTCGAGCTGCTATGCAAAAAATAAAAAATAACTATTCTTATGACAAGTCTATCCTACAATTTTCTATTGGCTACCACTCAGCCAATCAGATACTCAAGAAGTCTTCATAGTAAACAAGACATATGATCATTTAAAAGAAACAGAAAATAAAATAAGATCTTTTCTTGATGGAAATCTGATGTTCACTTACAGCTATGTAAGCTGGTTTATAGACATAAAACCCCCGAAAACCCTTTACTTCCCATTGGCTATTTACCAGCAAGTCAGATGGCACTTGGTCGAAGAGAGATCTAGGGTTGCCTTAGGGGATACTTGGATCGGCATTTTGTGGTTCGCATCAAATCAATTTAGTTCTAATTTCATAATAAATACATAATATTATTGTTGTACGTCAACAAAGCAAACCACTTCATGGTAAATGAGGCCTGAGAACGATTTTACATTAAGTGTTAAGTTACCTTACTTTTCCAAGGATGTCCTGACCACTATCTACTCAATATTTTAACAAAGGCTATGTTCGATAAGCGCAAAGCCACTTAACCAAACATTTTGCTACTTATTTTACAATTTTTAATAAAAATTTATCCGATAGCACCGAAATTAGTTCCCCTCTAAGCAAAAAAATGTAGTGCTCATAAGTCCTTCCATTCCCCAGTGGAGGTACATATGCAATGCCAGTCAAATGCTCCCTCAAGGATCAGGCCAAGTAATGAAGGTTTGGCAAAACATTATGGTAGTAGAGAGGAAAGATAACTTAGATTCAACCTAAAAAACTGCGGTTGTTCAAGCATCTCCCACTTCGTAACCTGGCATTCCACCGGTGCGACGAAAGCTATGCGCAGCAATAGCACACTCTGCTGAAGTCGCTTCTGAGCGGCTTCGATCTACATTGGCGGAAGGACAACATCAAGATAGGACGAAGCTGCTATTCGTGAGCAATTACCAGATGCAACGGCAGCAGTTAACCAACACATTCGCAAAGGTGTACAGTAGATCAAGCTCTCGTTTCTCCCTCCTTGCTTTCCAGTTCCTTGAAACGAAGGGAGTGAGGGCGTATAGGTGGCAATTGTCATTAGTAATATAACAAACGAAGCATAGTGATGAGGGCTACGCTCGTTCAAGTGAGTCCGCTTCTCCCTTAGAGGCGAATAGATGCGAATTGGTATGAAAAAGCACGTTTATTAGGCGTTTTTTCGCCAAATAGCAGAATTCAGCTAATTACATCTACTTCAAGCACACCGACATACCAAAGCGTCCTGGCATCTGTTAACATAAGCATGTAGCGATGGAGCGACAGCTTGTTACTTAAGGAATCAAGCAAAAATATTCAGGTTTGAATGCCTGGCTATTTCACCAACCAGCCAACTACCCATTTAGCTGAAAAAAAGCCTCAAAGGGGCTTATTTCTTGGCACGGTAATCTGCGAGCAAAGTGCTAAGAAAGTATACACGTTAGTTGGTGGGCTGATTAGTCTAGCTACCTGACTTACTAGTATGCTGGTGATGGCTCAATGAATTAAGCAGGTGGTGAGCTTTAAATGAGTTAGTGTGCTAAGTAACTGAATAACCCAGAGCCACAGTCACCTCGTTGTGGGCAGAGCCAACCAATCGGACTGCTGGTCTGTCTAATCACCCCGCAGAACGTAAACTCGGTGGCATAGTCGAGCAGAGGTAAGCCTCGTCAGTTGGATGATCAGTTGGTTGGGTAGATGCGTCGACTGGTCGATCATTTAACAAGTTGCGAAGACGATGACCTCAAATTTTAGGTGCGTGCATGACAGCGTCTCATCCCTGGAGCGTGCTGGGCGTGAGCGATGGGGTGATGTGAGACTTTGTGAGCGCAGAAAGTCTTGAGGTCCTGAAGGCATGGTACAGTGAACTTAGACAGAATGATAGCAGTGTGCGTAGAGGATCGTGTGTCATTTGCGACTCCGGGGCTAAACTGGTCAAGCAGAATTTGGTTTGCTTGAGGTATAGACTAAAACAGCCTTTTTGCCTTTCTTTGTCGCTTCTGTTCTTGGCTATTCATTGTTACTCCATCCGCTTCCGAAAGGCTCCTTCCAGAGAAAGGTTAGGGTCGGCAGTTATTGGAATAGGAGGTCGAAGTGTTGGGCTGCTGTGGCTGCCCGAAATCCTAGCAATTTCCAAGTCTACTGACGATCACTCAAGGGTCAAAAGCAATCCATGCTGTCTGAGTGCTTTTTGTCCATCTGGGAGGACTATTCGCACAACCGCATGAAGAGCATTTGTCCTCGTCTTAGCACCGATTATTAGGACTCAAATGTGGCTTCACAGAGACACTACAGGCTATATTCATAAATCAAGGACCGAGTGTATCGACAAGAGAGGATTGATGGCTGAGGTGCCGGCGGTGCAAATGGCCAAGAGAAATCTCATCATGCGGTGTCTGCTGCAATGGCAAAAGCAGCAATACCAGGAAGCAGCTTTCGGGAGGTGTGTCGGAAATGGAAAAGATTGAGACAACTTGAACTGTTGGTCAGAAGAGATCGGCTGTTTTGCCAACTTGTCTTCCCTTCCTCGTTCTCCTTCGCCTACCCCTCATACGCAGACATGCTGCCTATTCTTACCCAAGATGCAAAAGCACATAACAATCAGGCTCAAGCGTTCTCAAATAGCGTTTTTTCACCATTGTCAAAATCCTAAACATCCTACCAGCTATTTGTTCTCTCATGCAGATGGATTTAATTCTCCACTGAGTGATATTGCTGGATGTGTTCCCTAGACTCATGTCAACCCTCGCAAATTTTATCACAATTGTAACAAAATAATGGTGCTTTCAAGGTTCTTGTATGTTGTGAACTAACAAGAACAGAAGCGACGGCGAAACAAAGAACCTGTTTTCTGTTTACATTATCTCGCACTTGAGTGAAGAGCGCCGGAAGAAAATGCGTTACGAATCAAAGCTCTCGTCTGTGATTCCAAACCACCAATTGACGCTCCTCCCAGATTGCTTAATGCTGAAGCAGTAGCTTGAGAGTAGTTTGAGTGCTGTTTGGGATTTAGGCAGACGACTAGCCCGTTGATAGGTAGACCAATTGTCCAACAGTAAGTTACAATCACTCCAATTCATTGCTAAGTGTAAAAGCCATTTGCCGCCCTAGATCTAATTTGCTCGTTATCCGCTGACCTAGCTGTCAAGTGGCTAGGATTAGAGTGATTGTTTTAAACAACAGTCAACGATCAAGTGGAGTCTTGGCCCAAGTCTTATTCCCGACAGCAAGCGTAATCCGTTTGACGTGCCAACTGGCATCTGTGTCACCCCAAAATCATTAAAATAATCTGGCTATTCTGTGGTCATTCTTTGATGCGACCGACTTGCAGTCCTTTGGTGGTCAATATTGGCATCCTTTGTGTGAGAACATCACACTGGCCATTTAAATATTGCCACTTGTATTTGCGATTAGTCGATGCCAAATCACTCGTTGACTAGTCGACCAGCGATTCAATGGGGTGGTCATTTGTCCGACAAACTCACTGTCAGGTGTGACTGTAGCTGGAGGTCTTTTCTCTACTTTCAGTTCCTAATTTCGAAGTTAACACAGACCTAAGTAGGTGTGACACCTAATTGACTGAACTTGATAGTCATCTTTCCACCTGATGCCTAAGTGGCTTCCATGCGTCTCTGCACTGAACAGCATACCCCTCAATAACCCTTTCACGTAGCATCAGCAAAAGCAGTGAGACACGACAGGAACGGCTGACGAGGTTCAGGTCGATCTCAAACAGTACCCCATCAGCATCAGTCAGTATAGTAGGGACTATTGCATCTTCTTCCATCGCAAAATGTCTTTTGGACAACACGAATGCTAGACTCTTGGGGAAGGGAAGCTAAATCTCCTAATCATCATAGCGAGATGTGGTTAGCGATTCATCTTTAGCCTTCTGGGTAAAGGGATTGCACTTGCTTTGGTCGGGCAGGTGTTGGCACTCATCCATGGGCAGCCAGGCATTATCTTCAAGGCAGGCGAGGGATGATGGCGAACTGTCAGCCTTGTAGTTCGCCTTGAGGCAAGGTTGGCCGTAGTAGCCCATGACGTAATGCTTGAAGTTGGCATAGGTGGGAACCACCTTTTCATAAGTTTACTAAATTTGCTGGACTTGGGCAATTTCTTTGCAATAGATTCATGTCGTCTTCGCTACAACGGTCAATAAGCCAGCCATACGGCACTTCTGACAGTTCGGCGACTTAACAATCATGTCGGACAACGAATCCTCCTGCGAAACGTCTTTGCATGCCTACCCGTCATTCACTCAGCTTATCGAGCGGATGCACTCGCTAGATTGACTGGATTGTGGTCCTTCATTTAATCTCAACCTCGAATTTATTCACTGCAATGTATCATAGATTCCTCACTAATCCTTTGGCTCTGGCTTTTACGTCCTCACAACAAGGGGAGTGAGAGTTAGTAGAAAGCACTCCTCAATGGTGCTGGTTCAGAGAGTCTACCCCTCCCTCGCAGGCGAATGCCAACGGTCCCGCAGCAAGATGCGCGTTTGCGTATTTAAGTAGCACATAAGCCGACGTGCCAAAGCGACTGCATTTTAGTCCTTAGTAATGAGTGTTGCAACAGTTAGTCAGGTCGTTTAGCCAAGTGGATGGGAGCGGGTGCTTGCGACTGTGATATTAGCAACCAGAGCTGCCAATAATGACCGAGTCAGCGTGAAGGGCGTTTGGAGGCTGCTGTGGCTCGAAACACAAATAGGCTGGAGTCTTCTTCGCTTCCTTGCTTGTCAGTAAAGAGCTTTTGAGTGGTGTGTGGTATCCGTTTCAACATATTGCTTCAACCGCAATGCTTGAAAGAAAATTCTCCAAATTATGCATTGAAGGCATTGTTTGCTCACCTTTAGTTGGTTTCTGCTCAGGTTGTGACAAGAGGGAATCGCAAAGCGTGTAATCATTTTGGCGTTTATCTCCCTCCTTGACCTTTACAACCTTGGAAAGTGTAGAGTGGGATTAAATCGTCCATAAAATCCCATATAATCCATTCAGTCACGTCCAGCACGCTCGCACTTCAATCCCAAACCCTCGTTTTCTCGTCGACGATAGGTGAGGCAGCCACATGGCCAAAAGGTTCACTTTTTGGTGACTTAGTGATGAGGCTGTCAGATGGCGAGGCAGTCTGCGCAGCCTTCTTCTGTACGTACCTAGTCTTTGCATTTGTGAACTACCACCCCAGTACAGTCTACCTGGTGAGATGATGACAACATAGGTGTAATTGTCAATTAAAAGGAAATTAGGTACTGTTTTCCTTTCCTTTTTTGCTGCATGGTTGCTCGTGCTCTCATTTGTTCTCCTTATCTCCTATCCCCTTTCACTCCGGCATGGTGGTATGACCTATCGAGTGCTAACTTTCATTACCCATTTCGAGAAGTATCGGGTAAAGGGGAATGGGATAAGCGATGGTGCTTTAGGTGGGTAGGTGAGTAGGTGTGGGGGTCGCGGTAGTTGCCTATAAAGGTGACCGGGATTAATCGAAAAAGTTAAGGAAGGAAACAGTAAGTGATACGTATGATCCACTAAAATTACCAATATGCACAGCATTTGTCTTCTCAAGTCCATTTCGCTTCTTAGCATCGAAATATCGTCAACCTCTCCCAAATACTCTCACATTCGAATGATATCTGTGACAAGCTAAACAAAGTTGGCTGCACAGCTGGTATGCCGGCATAGACAGAGAGGGGTAATTACGCCAGGTTGAACTGAATCACCAGCAGTTCCTCAACCCACTCCAAAACCTCTGAATGATTCTGCCGCATCGATTACTCTTCTCTGCGCGTCTGCGCAAAACTACCCCGATTGTCATTTGGGGCAGTCAACCTATCAGCAATCCGACTACCCGCAGTCATTCCAACAAAAGACTTATCGGATGCTGAAGAGGGGAGCAAGGTTTCTTTATCAGCGAAAGCTGAGCAGAGAAAGCGGTACCGGTAAAGCATTTGATTTTTACTGAGATAGGCTTGCCTTGCAGTGAGGATCAAGTGAGTCAAATGGACGCCTCGATATAAGAAGAGGAGATTCAATGGCTCACATTGGGTTCACCTCTCTGCCAAGCCATTCCATGGGCTACAATAAGCTACAGTTGTGTTGGAAAGGAGGTGAGAAACTACATTATCTGGAGCCTCGTCACTATTAAGCGGTAACTTAACCACATATCAGCCAGCGTAAAGTATGCTTACTAGTTGGATGGTTTGTCTACCTGTCGCCAAGCCAAATAGCCAGTATTTGGCAAGCTGGCATCCTAGTCAAATCAAACATCACCCAATTCACCCCCAGCTGTTACTTCAGCATCAAGCAGACTGACAAGCATGTCAACCGATGTGTAGAACTGTGCTCTTAATATATTTGGACAATGTTTTTATGTAGTGTGCAAAATGCCCAATGGGACATTGATTAAACAGACACATGGACGGGACACAAGGTTCTTGACAGACGAGAACTAAGAAATGAGACGCAGTTCCATCACGTTTCGTCAGGTTCGTCGATGATATCGTCCTGCAGTCTGTCACATTAACCTTTAAACGCTCTTCAGTGACGCGGGAGAAGGTGGAAACCGCTTATTAGTATCTTCATTGCTGTAAGGTGGAGCATGGGTGCCATCTGCTCTGGAGAGACACCTACCAGAAGGGGAAAGGTGTTGACATCGATAAGATCTAGGAGGTCGAGATGTTATGGGTGTCCGCAAATCCACTAAATCCTAAGTCTGCAGACGACATCCCAAAGGTTAAGCGCAATAAGTTACTGACCAAATTGACCACCTCATCAATCATTAATGGCAACAGATCTGCAAATTTCTGAGTAAGCAAATTGTACAAACATCGCTTCTTTCATGCCTATAGTACCACATTTCAGACGTCACATTGGCAAAGAAGTAGCTTTGAGGCAGAGCGAGCTGTTACTGTGTGTGTAATTCCTGGCTAAAAAGTTAGCAGTGGTGCGCCAACACATCCGCATAGGTATGATGGAGTGTGTGCATGTAGGCGACTTTCTCCGTCAATGGTGGAGCGACAAACAAGGCAACGTGATGAATGTTAAACACAAGTAGAGAAGGACTAGTGTCGTCGCTGCATCGCGACTGTCCCCGTGACAGGTGCCGCTCTAGTCTGCCGAAGACGCAAGCACACGCGCCGACCTATCAACTTGTACGGCAGATTAACCACCGCATAATTTACTAACGCTGATGGTGCTGCAGCCGATTCTTTGCATTACCTTCTTTGCAGCATGCATTTGTTGAATTAAATCGTCATTATGGTTGAACGAGACGCGTTTGACGAGCATAGGGTCTAATGGAGAGATACTTGAAGTTGGCAAAGGCAAGCACCACCTCTCTGTAGGTTCGCTAGAGTTGTCGGAAACTGACAATTTCTCTGCATTGAAGTCACATCGCAAATCGCTCCCACGATCAATGAGCTAGCCATTTGGCACTTTTGACATTTCGGTGACATAATGATGATGCTGCACAGCGAACTTGTCAGCGCGATGTCATTCTGTGCCCACCTGTCATTAACTCAGTTTATCCAACTAATGCATTCGCTTGTTGACTTGCATGGCCAGGCTGTTGTGTGCTACTCTTGGCAGGATTAACTAGATTGTGGTCGTTCATTCAACCTCTTCTTCAAATCAATCCACAGCAGCATGCCACAAATTCCTAGCTACTCCCTTCCTTCTTGACTTTCGTTTCCTTGGAACGAGTAGAGTGAGAGCAGATGGCGAGCACTCTGCATTGCTATTAGGTAGTGAACAGAGCAGAGTGATGAGGCATATGCTGACTTGGAAAATGCCTTTTCCTTCGTAGGTGGGTGACGGCGGTTCCGTAGCGAGAAGCGCGTTTGCTAAACGCTTCTTGTCTAACATTGATGACTACTTGGTCAGGCACATATATATGTATATATGGCCAATGTGCCGACATAACGGAGCGTCTGGAGATCCGTCCTCATTGACGAACTATGCCGTGGTTAATCCTCACTACCCTATTCCATTCACTGAGTTACCATCAAAAGAGATGGACACCGACCTACATTTAGTCGACTCAATTTAAGGCAATGACAATCGAGTGGGAAAAGCTGAGAGCACGACGTACCACACACGTCGACAGATATGCTGATGCACAGTAACTGACTTTGCAGCTAGAAAGTGCACATAAAGGAGTAGCCTTGCTCTGCCGTTTGCATGTGGCCCAGTTACGAAACAGAACATGCCTGCGAAACTTGCCTACTTAAGCAGGCAGGTCCGCGGTGCCTGCTAGAGGTGCGTGACAGATTTGCACTTATCTATTCCTTCCCGACTTTATTTCCTTGAAACGAGTTAAGAAAGCATAGGCAAGTACTTGCAATCCACCAATGGAGCCGCTGAATTTCGATGCCCCAAACGATCCTGACTTTCAACATTTGCGATTTTCCTCCCGGCAGTAACCTCATCGGCGGAAATTTTCGTCATTGGAGACAAGGCTAGATAGAAATGTTCCAGTAAGCCGTGTCTGCTGGAATGACAAAGCCGCCACACGAGAAGGTAGCCCTTCAGAAGTGTTTGGATCGTCCATCGAAATGGAGATGACATGGAATGTCAGTCAGGAAGAGGTTGGTGGGACTGTCATTATACCTTCTCACTCCTCTTCAATTCAATGAAGTTTCATCTCAATACGAAGGAGAAAATCAGTTCTGTTCTGACCGTTGTACAAATTGCCATGCCAAAACGTCAAATAAGTGCTATTAAGACTTCACCTCATTCCTGATAGAGTTTTGACTTATATTACGTGGAAGAGACGATGACCTGATTTACCACTTGCTCTACTCTGCGGCTAACAACAATGGGTGTACACCAACGAATTCTCTTTACGCCATGCGGCACCAAGTAAATGGGAATCGGGCACCGTGCAGGCGAGATGGTGGTAGGATGGGCGAAGAGGTGTAAGGTGACGATTGAGAAGGTGAATGGTGTTGCGGTATTGGCATGCGCCACTTCATTCAAGGCGCCTTAATGGCTTTACGAGGCGTCAGTCTTGTTGATGCTTTGACATTAAGCAATTCTGATGGAAGAAGCAAGAAACGTGATTACCGTATTTAGCCAGCTTACACCCACAAAACTTTACCACCCTGGATAAAATTGGGGTGATAACTGCATTCAAATTGTTTAACACATTCTTACACAGAAGAGTGCTTGCTAAGTTACCAGTTTCCCGTTCTTTTGCCCTCGCATGGTACCCACGCACCGCATCCAGTCTTCCATGTGTGTCCTCCAGGCACAAAGCTGCGCTGCCTGCTTGCATCCTGGATGAATGCATGATCCACATTGGAGAGCAGTTTTGTAACACACCTCTCCTTCCTACAGCCATCCTTTCAGCCTTGACGCAATCACCACCGCAATTTATCAATCGTTCCCAGCAGAACAATAAGTAGCGCGGGAGAAGGGAAGAATGGGAGAAGCGTGTCACCAACTAGTTCCCCAGAGAGGACTATTGGAATGTTTATGTTTGCCCAGTTAGTCAAGTGTATGGATATAGCAACTATTCGGACCTACCGAAGCGGCTAAAGACCCGTCCTCATTGGTAGGTGAAGTGGTGGTCAACTCTCATTACCTTTCCCCGCTCATTTTGTCAGCGACGAAGGCGATTGGTGCCCACCTGCATTTAATCTACCATTTCTAAGGAAATGAAGGTCAAGGGGAAAGAAGTAAACATCGGACTTACCTACACACCTTTGCGGATGTGTTGGTACACCCTGCTAGCATTGTAGCTACAAATTGCGCACAAAGCAGCAGACTCACTCTGCCTAGAAGCTAAACCTCAACCAGCGTGTATCGCGGCTGTGTGCATGTGACGTTCGTAGGCTATGCAATCATGGTGTCCCTCTATTTTGTGCCCAATTATAGTCCAGTCACGGAGCAGGCCTTGGAGAGCACAGGAGATTGAAAAACACCTATTCCTTCTTGACTCTTACTTCCTTAGAAGGACTAAAGCAAGTGCAGATTGGTGGCGTTCTCCATCGTTGGGGATGTAATGAATAGGATAAACTGGTGAGGGCTACGACCCTCACAGTACATACCTCCTTCTCCATGATAGATGATGGCTATTCCGAGGAGAAGTCAATGTTGGCCAAACACTTCTTTATTGAATATAACTATTTTTTTAATAGTTGCATGCTGCGATTGAGCCACTGTGGTGGAATGCGTCTCTGCCTCCTCACATTGGTATCAATCATGGCGACGATGACTACGAGGTGTCAGTGGTATTTTAGCACCAGTCTTTGACAACGCTTTGTGACCGGATGATCATCCAGTGTAATGAAAGTCATGCACTATGATGACACCCTGATAAAGCCACTTTTGGACGGTCTCGACCAACTGTGGTGTAAGGACGACCTCCAGACAGAGCCAGACTGCTCCTTTGTGTGTAATCACTATATGTGATGTCAATAGTTTATCAACACATTCACGAGGATGTACAATAGGTTTAGCGCTTGTCCCTTCCTCCTTAGCCTTTATTCTCACGCAATGAGGAGAGTGAGGTCAGGAAGCCGTACTCATCCCCTGACTGTCCCTCAAGACCTCAGCGATTGTAGTCTCTTCGCTTACTCATCACTCCTCAATTCCAGAAGAAGTGCAAAGAAGTGCACGATGTAACGAAAACTCTTTAAATTATGCGATCGTAACATAGAGTAAGGACTAACAAAGGAGGGCACTGGCTTCTAATTGCATAAAACTAACTTATATACAATTAGGACTTCAGGTTTCGGTCCTTCGTTATATCACTTCCTCCACACAATCCATTAACATGCAGGCAGTCTTGCCTTGCATTCCCTCAAAACGAGCAGAGTGAGAGCATGCAACGAAAAATTTTTGTTGGTGATTGAATTAACGAGGAAAATTGATGAAGGTTGTGCTGATCTAGTAGGTACCCTTCCCCCTCGAAGGCAGTCGACGACGATTCCATGGCAAGAAGCGTGTTCGCCAAATGCAATAGCATTCAGAATATTTTTGTAAAAGTAGTTGAGTCTGTTCTTCAGCCATGCTTTTCAGGGCTTGGTCGATTACAAAGCATTTCGATTGTCCATAAGGGCGTAGAAGTACCACAGCGCATCATTCGTGGTCATGAGCGTTCATGCCTAGATTGGGCTGGGAAGAAAGTATTCTTAAATAATTCACTCCCTCCTATAATAATTCAACACCGGTGTAGGCTAGTTGTTCAGCCAACTTTTTTTAACAGACAGGCAACTGTACGAGACGCTATCTGCTCAGTTTGGGATAAAAGTTGGAATAAATCCTCATTTTGAGTGTGCGTGCCACGGCTACAGGGAAATTAACCCTTTTACGCGTTTCTAAAGCCATGTCTTGCAAAAATTTTGCATCGAAATGTGCCACATTGGTTTTTATAAATGTACAAATACAAGGGCCAAGTGTCTTTTAACTCAACCCAGCAATGAGATCATGAAGTGCATGCAGCACCCACCCATGTCGTATACAGTTCTTCACAGACTACTCTCTAAGGCAATTTTATTAAATCAAAGCAAAGTCAGTCGATTTGTCAACCAACACTTGCTTTAAAAATGAACTTTTAATCGGATTCTCTGAGACCATGTAAGTTGAGTGGCATTGGCAACTATGCTGCTCGCATCTAGAAATGGAAATGTTGTTAATGCTAGGAGCATCCAAAGCAGACTTTTCGCATACGTGAATTAATGACTTCGTTTAAGACGCAACTCGCCGCAACCAGCAGTGTGAAGTAAGGAAGTTAAGGAGTCAAAAAGAGCAAGTATACGTTAACAAACTGCGATTATTGTTTTTGTCATTATTAACAAAGAAGCGCCAGATGCGGCCGATGATAGCTGTTGGTGGAGCGGTGGGCTGTAGATGTCAGCAGCAATCCGCCTCGCCGGAGCTTTATGTCCTTTTAGCCCTTGCCTTCCTTCGCACGTTGGCCCTGGAGCCTACATCCCTGCTCGGGTTCCCTCCGCCAGACGAGTGTTGTTTTCTCCCATGCCGAGTCTAACATCTGCAAAAAACTCAGGTTTAACGCCCTTTTTCTTCTGTGCAATCCAATACCATCATTGCCGTGTAAAATTATGCCTTAGCAATTTTCAGTTATGCTGACATCCCCACAATCAGGCTTCTGACGAGAATTCCTACACTTCTTCACACGTTTAACCTTATGTAAGGGACAGCCCAAATCCTCTACTCTTGCGCTGAGAGATGAGTTAATTGAATGGGCTCCCGTCACCTGATACCGATCGCACATAGGATAAAGGATTAAGCGTCACACACATGTAACACCAATAGTTAATGTGTCAGCGTGTAATGGACGCGTTAACCACGCATGCGTATTCCTCCCACGCTTTTGCCCGTTTTGAGCTTGTCTTGCCATTCCTTGTCATGTACATCTGCCGAAAATCTGAGCAGGAGAGGCTATGACTGCTCGAGTATCAGCCATTTTTGCTATTTTTACTTTGTTGATTCGTAGGTGTAGTACAACCGTCAGATTTTTGATAGCGTCTAATTTCTTGTTTAATTTATTCATAAACCTTATATTTTTGAAGTTATGTTACTAAGACTAAGTCAGTAGAACAATTGATTTTCAAACACTAGCGACGTCGGACCGCCATCCGTTCATACTCTCTGGTTCCAGCGAATCTTGATGTAAGTGTTGCTAGCCAACTGACCTCTATAAAAAATTGCAAAGTTCAATTGGATTGTAGAGCTTGGACGCCGCTTGATAAGGATAGTGTGTAAATGTCAAAATGACATCCACATGTCATTTTTCCATTTGACTTCTAAAAGGTAGGAGAAAACCAAAAACCAAGTCTCACAAACCGTGTAGTTTTAACAAATTGGGTATTCAGTGATGAAGTAAAATAAGAACAGCGTCATTGTTTGCTTAAACAAAGCCTCTATCATGTTTGTAAGCAGATGCATAGACGATGATTAGGCAGATTTTACCACCAAAGCGGATTCATGAAACCACAATATTTTTGAAGTTTAACCACTGATGACATTGATATTGTTTCGTGGTGATGACATCTACTAAAATAACGTGATTACCCATGAAAGCCTTGCCATTACTTCCACAATTCACATGTTTGATGAATGCACAAACTCATAACTACTATTCTTCCAAAAAACCCATATGAAATCATATGGAACCATGAGTATAATTTGTTTGAAGGGACGAAGCACAAAATTAATAGTTTCACACGATCAACAGATCATCATAATTGTATGCCTGCCTCCCATATTGCACGGCACAGCTTCACTTTGTTTATTGAAGATTTCTGCTCAAACGCCCTTTCCACCCCCATCGTCTGCGGTCCTGTTGAGAAAGGATGGTGAATTGCAGGACTAATAGCGTCAGGGCTGAAAAGATGGAAGTAAGGATAAGAGGTGCGTTGCAAAACTGCCCTTCAATGTGGACTATGTCTTTACTCAGGATGTCAGCAGGGAGCGCGTCTTTGTGCCTGGAAGGCACACATGAAAGTCTAGGTGCAGTGTATGGATACCACGCCAGAACGACAGAACAAAAGCTACCGCATCCCGAAGCACACGACCGTGTCACCGACCGCAAGCTCGCATCCTACTCAACTCAAATGTTGCGTAATTTTTTCCTTAGCTTCTTCATCAGTATGTCAACTGCTTTACAGAGCAATTCCTTCGTACTGTGTGTGATAAAGGACACACACAGTCGGCAGAGGAGAGTTAAGAGTCCATTCCATCTCCTTCCACCGCAAAATGACCTTCAGGCAACGAAGGTGCCAGGGTCTCAAAGAGGGGGAGCTGAATCTTAACTTCATCTCGGTGAGGTGTGGTTGTCGAGCCTCGTTCGCTATTACGTGTGAATCGATTGTACTTGCTTGGTCTTACAGACGATGACACTGCTCTATGATCACTCAGGCATGCATCTTATAGCAGGCAAGGAGGCAGAGTAGATACTCAGCTTTGCAGTTCACCATGGAAAAGAGTGAACGTAGCATCCCATGGTGCGATGTTTGGGGTTGACATAAGCAGATACTACCTCTCTGTAGATTTCTCTGCAATGCAGTCAATCGATGATCTCAGCTACATGGCACTTTTGGCACTTCGGTGACTTGATGATGATGTCGGACAGGAAGATTCTTCTGTGCGACGTCACTATGTGCCCACCTGTTATTCACTCAGCTTCTCAGAAAAATGTACTCATTTGAGTAGCTAGATTGTGGTCTTTCATTCAATCCAATCCTCTGATCAATTCAATGCAAGGTGTCACAGATGCCTTGCTAAACTTCTCCTTGGCTTTCGTTTCTGTGCAGCGAGTAGAGTGAGACCATGCAGGGGTTACTCTTCTTTGTTTATGCAATGAAGGAGTCAAAGTGATGACTGTTATGCTGTTTCAGAGAATCCACTTCATTTTTTGAAGGAGGATAGCGACGGTTCTGAAAAAGGAAGAGCAATCGCTAAAACGCCTCTTGCCTGACATTGAGAACCACTTAGGCAATATATATAGCAAGTAGGGAAGGGCAACACAACTCTAAAATATGTCTACAGTCAATTGGTATTTTATGTTGGATATTATGCTTCATGCTAATGGCCGTGATGCCTTTGATGAGCATCTGATTTGACCTGCAAACTAACCCCTTACAATGTTAAAGAACTAATGGTGCGTTGTTTGGGCTCCATGTGATGACAGGCGTAGGTGGCTGAAAGACGACTCTTCAGTAACACCAATAGGAGAAATGCGAAATCATTGAGCACCTCCATCGGCTGCAAGTGAACAAATGCTGCAACTGGTTCAAGTGCAATTAACTTGTTTTCCCGCCCCACCAAAAGCGACGTCAAAACTGAAGGATTTGTTGATCATTAGTAGATACGCGACACTAGACTTGGCCTTCAAACGACACTGTTCAACACCATTGTGCAGGATTAATTATTTAGATCGAAAAACGTTCGTTTCCATAGCTATCATTGACAACTTACACACGCTGATTCGATATGTGTCTTAAAGCGCTGCGTAAAACATGACTGCTGCCACAAAATCATTGCAGCCAATTCCCCTGTCAAGCTGATGTCATCGCCGTCAAGATTGGTTCCATTGCTCTCTGTTGGTCTTGTCGATTTCCTATACTGCTCTAACTTTCTATTTACAAGATATCAATAAATTGCAGGGTCATGAAACCACAAAATTTTTGAGCTATAATTGTTGATAGTATTGCCATTGTTTCATGATGATGACGTCCACTGAACAGCGTGATTTCCCATGAAAGTCTAGTCATTACTCCCACTATTCCATGCAACATCAAGATTCGTACGTTTGATGAACCCACAGACTCCGAACTGCCATTCTCTCAACAATTCATGTAAAATCATATGAAATCATGAGCAACATTTGTTTAAAGAGACGGAGCTCAAAATTAATGGTTTTACATGACCAGCAGATCATCACAATTTTATGTCTGCTTCCCATATCGTAACACGAGACTTTGCCTTTGTTATTATAGTTTCCTGCTCATCGTCTAAGTTCACATTCTCAAAGCTGAAGCCGATATTTCACAAAAGCTATCATATGACCAGTGTCTGTTGTGTTAAACCCGTCTGCATCACCGATCACCAGCAACTCTAATTCATACTACAAAGACACGATCTCATCTTGTAAATCAACTTCCCATTGTGGTTCCCAGGGGCCACAGAGTGGAAAGAAACAGTTGAGTAGACAATGAAAGGTGCTTTGTGTACAACATCCACACACCGATGGCGTTTCTACTTTTATGTCCATTCCTGTCCTGGTCAGAGAGCATCGGATAGGTAACTGACTTCCAGCACATTCCAAAGATCGTGCTCATCTTCCGCTCCTCTTTCGTTTATGGAGATCCGCACTAACTGCAATAAGTTGATAGCAACGCGATCATTACGGCTATGATTGACTGATCTTGTCCACGGCCTAGATATAATGTTTGTTAGCACCCAGCTTAGCTCTTACTCCAGCATCGTAATGAAGAGGGCCTTGCTGAAGTCATTGTCATCCGCACAACTTCTTTCCCTTGCTCATAATCTAACCCTACATAACATCCGCTTGCACAAATTCGGCCCAAATATAAAATAGTTAGCGTTGCATCCTCTTTTGATAATCCAATTCGACAATTTGCTTTCATTAATCTATTCCACTGAAATAACCACCCATCACTTTCTCTTTTTACGCAATTTTGATGTTTTATGTTTCAATAAGCGCTGTTAAGTCACAGAAAGCCAAATCTATGGTGGAGATTGTACTTCCTTCTCTTTACTTGGTCCTTATATTTGTTAGTTATTTTATTGCCCTTCTTTAATTGCCTTTGCATTAGCGTTGGTGCCAATGCTTGGTAGGCTTAACAGACACCCAACCGCCATAGGAAAGCAAACGTGTTGCTGATTCTTTTGAAGGAAATACGTCGCTTTCTCACCAGCCGACAATTGCTCATTTGCAAGGTAAGAATTGAGATCCTACACCACGCGCGTAGTAATAACAGTAACATTGGCATCGTTTGTCATTTCCAAACAATTACTGTGGTTACTATGCACCTAGAATCTTTTTTTTTCAACTCCTTTCACTATAACAGATAACTTTCGCGAAATGCAACCGGATCCCTTAGTAGATTCTGCCCGTGATCCCGAGATGAACGTGAAAGAAATTGTCTTTAATTCCTTATAGAACTCACTCCATACCTTAGCGTGATTCGTAGTGTCCCTCGTACGGTATCCAATCTACCATAGAGGAAGACAATAATGCGATACCTTTGCGAAGTTCAACAATTAATCATTAGTTAAGCAGAAGGGATTATGCGCTGCCTAAGAGTCTCCTCACAGTCCATTCGTGCACCTGAAATAACATCTACTCCAATTCAGCTTTAGCGCGTATCCATCGTTTCATTGCCATTAAGCATTGCAGCATTAGCTTCATCGAATCACTGGTGCACCACGGCATGCCAACCATCTCCGGCCGGCAAATAAGCGTTTAAAGCCTAAGCTAGCCATTCTGCACACAAGCATTAGCAAAATGGATCGGCGTTTACCACTGACTCGCGCGCTCCCATTGTAAGGCCGCGATAGTGTCACTTAGTGCAAGTTTACATTAGAACGTATTTACATGTGGTGAATCAGAACCGTTAAGTATTGAACTATTAAGTTTTGTGAGCACCTGCAGGGCGCCCTTTACATCCTTCGATGTTGGCGTATTTGAGGTGTGGTTTAGAGATACTACGTGTTTAGTCCATTTTGGCTCTGGTATTAATTTTTCCCTGATTTGGCGCACCGACACAAACTGCAGTATCGCACCGACACCGCGCAATTTGGAGTTGAGTAATTTTGCCGAGACATGCGAATGATGTGCTGCCCTCATCACGATTGTACATTTGTAGATGCATTCGCTGGCTCCTCACTATTGCACAAATGTCTGTCTTAAGTCTACGCGAAAAATCCCGTTTATTGCCAGTTGTGAAGCATTTGCTTCATTCCCACGTGTAGCATGCTAATAAGTTTTGTAACTTTCGTGAATATTTCCCTAAAAAAGATATTAGTCCCTTACTGAGAATCCTCACAAAATTAAACAAAAAGTCTTTTTATTTACATCCACTTGCATCGAAAGTGTCTCTAATAGTAGCTCTGTAAAGTGCCATTTGGAACAAATTAAACGAAGATTGTACGTTGATAACTGGTAGAGAAAAACCTCATGGCTCTATATTGTGTCTCTAGTCATTTGGTATTTCGTGTTGGATGTTATGTTTCATGCCGAGTGCTCTGATGCCTTTGAGGAGTAATTGATTTGACCTGTAAACAAATGGTGCGTTGTACGCGCATCATGTGACGGCAGGCGTGGGTGAGTGAGAGCGGACTCTTCGGTAACACGAAGAAGAGAGGTGCGAAATCCTTTGAGCATCTTAATCTGTTGTAGGTAAAAAAACGCTGCAACTGTTTCAAGTGCAATTAAATTCGTTTTCACTTTACCAGAAGCAGTGTCAAAACTGAAGGAGTTGATCACTAGTAGATATACGACGCTCGACTTGGCTTTTAAACAACGCCGTTAAATACCATCGTGCTAAATTAGCCATCCAAGTTTGGGAAAGTCTATTTTGTGGCTATCGTTGACAAAGCATTCACTTTGACTTGATGTGCACCTTAAGACGCTGCGTGAGACATGGCTGCCGCTACAAAATCATGGCGGTGAATTTTCCTCGTCAAGCTAAAGTTATCACCGTAAAGCATTGGTTTCATTGCTCTCTGTTGGTCTTGTGGGTTCCCTATACTTCCCTCACTTTCCCACCAACAAGACATTAATAAATTACAAAGCCCTAATTTTGCGTGATTTTTGAGCTTTAGCCGCTGATGATGTTAGCATTGAATCATGATGATGACGTCCACTGAACAACGTGATTTCCCATGGAGGCCTTGTCATTACTTCCACACTTCAATGCAGCATATACATCCACACATTTGGAGAATTCACAAAATCATAACTGCAATTTCTCCACAAAAATAGTTTATTTGTGAATCACTTAAAATCATAAATATCATTTGTTCGTAGACATGAAACTCAAAATTAATGGTTTTACACGATCCACATTTTATCAAAATTGCATATCTGCCTTTCATATTGTCTCGCACAAATTCGCCTTGATTAGTGAAGTTTTCTGCTCAACTGCCCTTTCCGCCCCCATCGTCTGCGGTCATAGGCTCAAAGCTGAAGCCGACATTTCAGAAAAGCTGACATGTGACTTGTGATCGTTATGCTGAATCCGTTCTGCTTCGCCAATCACCACTGACTGCAGTTCTGACTACATGCTTGGCATTATATTAGTGAGTGTAGGTGCGACCTCTTCTTCTAAGTCCATTTCTCGCTGTGACACTACAAGCGCTATAATGTGGAAGGAGACAGTTGAGTAGACAATAAAAATACATTGCGTACAACATCCCAACACCATTGACTTCTTAACTCCTACGTCCCCTCATGCCCTCAGCACAACTGATTCTCGCATCACAGTGATACATTTGCGCTGGATTTTATTTTAGTAATTAAAAGCGCAAAACCTTGCATTCTGCGGTTATCACTACTGGTTACCGTATTCAAAGTTGATTTTATTTTAGTGCGTTTTATTTAACTTCTGCGAAAGACGTAACAGTGAAAAATAATGCTTTGGTGGTTTTCTTGGTTGAAAGTTGACTGGTTAAAAGAGATGAGTGAATTTAGTTTATCAGTGGCTTTGACCGCGTCAGCTTAAATGATAGCGTTGTGTAGTCTGTGATGGGCTTGTTGAATGGAAAACTGAAAGACTAAAGGCAAAGGCCGTCAACAATTCATCTGGCGGGCCGATACCTGCATTGGCAGCACATTCAGCGGTGTCACATGTTGATGGCACAGCAAAAAGCATTGACAGAGGTTGAGAATTTGTAAAGTAAATGAGAAGAATGTTTATTGCAGGTACTTCTAACCTCGGAGAAATGAAAGTGCTTTGAGTCGGTTGGGGATTACTATTTTTGTGACTAACTCTTCACTCATTTCAAAAATCGTGCTCACTTCTCGTACTTTTTTTCGTTTGTGGAGACCCACATTGACTAAAATAGGTGGATGGCGAATCGACCATTACAGCTATGGTTGACCGATCTTGTCCACAGCATAAGCATCGGATGCGTGAGCACACACCCCTTAGGTCCCACTCCAACCTCGTGATAAATAGCGCCTTGCTGAAGTCATTGTCAGCCGCACAACTTTCCTCCATTGCTCACAATCTAAGCCCACTTAAAACTAGTATGCGTAAATTTGCGTAAGCATCTTCTGAGAGATGGTAATGTGCGGGGTGAGAGAGAAGAAGAAAGATGTGTTTGCCTCAAGAATAGAAGTGCACGTGCTGTAGAGACAGTGTCGATGTTGAGAATTCGTCTCCATAATGCAGCATGAAATAAGAGCACATTACAAATAGGCCCAATGTTTAAAAATGCCCACTATGGAGAACAGGGACTTGCTCAACTAATGAGTCGGCGGAGAGCATTCAATGAAAGTTCTCTGCTTTTGCGCTCGTAGATGAATTACATCCTATGCATTGTCGCGCTTGAGATGTTGACAGGAAGTAAAGCTAATCGCATTCAAAAAGGCCTATGTAGTGGACTATTAAAAATTGTGGTTGAACCTAAACAGCCGTGTAAGCAAAAGTGGTTTCGGTCAGTTTTCACCTCACCTTCTTTGCACTGAATGGGTTGTCAAGACTCATATGAATACGTATTGTCAAGGAATTAATTAGTGAAGCGATGTGACATGTCAACGTGTCAGAATGACAATGGGCTATGTTTGGCAAGGTGTTCATGTTCGCAACGGTACATTTTCAATTCCAATGAAATCTGCCTGATAAAAGTCGGCCACAAATGCATCATTTACATCTATTCTGATGTGCAGATGATATGCAGGATGAGCGGATGGATGTATTCATGGATGGTCAGTTGCAATACGCATGCAGAAATACGAGAATGTCTCCAAACTTGCCTAGCAAATGCTTTAGAACTCGTAAAATGTAGGCTATAAGATAGCAATTGTAATCATTGGACATACTCAAATATTAGGCTTAATTTGGTCCTTTGCGTGTTTTATATTGACGCTTGTGGACTTTTAGCAAACGACAACGTTCAAACTTTCTCCTTTCTACCCATTTAAAGACCTTTTGTGAAAAGTTAATTAATCCGCAAAAGAGATCTGAAACAGACAAACTTGTGTGATTTTTTTCTCCTGAAATTGCGTTGCCACACCACATCAAAGATGAAATCCGTTAGTCAATTGGTGAATGCGATGCATTGCAAACGTGGTAGTGGAATTCAGTCTTTATCGCAGTAGATGCGTTCGCGTTGTCTAAGTGACGTTTTGGTGTTGCTGCCACTAACATAATTGATGTAGAAATTTTGTTTATAAGCCATAAAAGAGCTAATCTGGTGGGGGTTAGTAACGATTACACAGGGGTAAAATGACGAGTTTTCATGGATTAATCACAAAGTGTGAACGCACAATTCAGCTTTTGGTATTTTTATAAAAATATCGGACTGCGTTGTTACTCTTTTTGCACACTCAGTAAAATTCACAAAGGATTGAAAGTGGTATTCTTTGTATTGTTCCAATAGTAAATGCAATTGTTTCAAATGGCAACTTAATGCCATTTGTTAAAATTGACCAAGAATGGTGAAGTGAGGATGTTCCCTTGAATAGGATTACATAGGAAATGCACTTTTACAGGAATCCCATGGCCTCGAATTCGCGGCATGAATGCCTGTGGATCTGAGACAGTAGTTAGATTCTTTTAATGCAGACAATATCGAGGCAGGATCCAACTTTCAGTCACACCAAACAGAATATTCGTATACCAAATGTCGCAGGCTTTGTAGTGTTGCCACATAAGCCACTTTGTCTACCACGATATAAACTTAAAAATGTTCTGGTTGATGCACACTGAAATAGACTGAATCTAGGTGACTTTGGCTTGGCCAAATCTTTCGGTTACCCACTTTTGATGTTAATCAACAAAGTACGTTCTTCGTTCTTCAGAACTCTTTAAAAATTCATTTGCCTAATAACTGCGTATTGAAAGTTGTTCTTCTGACACTCCCTAAGAAAAGCTTGGGAAGATATTACCATTCTATGCCATGAGTCCATTCTACGACAAACAGCGCTTTAGTTTGTTGTGGGTGAGGTACTTATGCGCTGTTCCTAGAGCATCCCACATTGTGATTGCCAGCATGTATTTTCCCCTCATCCAAATATGCTGAAGCACCAAAGCATTGCACAGATCTTATCTCTCTCCATCACTAATAAATCACTTTTTGCTTTACTGCCAATAGGCTTTCAACGAGATGGCACAAGAGATTGCCTTTCGCTTGCATTGGTGAATGCAATGAATTCAGACGAAAGGCCAAGAACACAAATGTTCAAGGCGATGATTATTTCGAAGGCTAATCTGTCTATTCGATTTCAGCTGCCGCATGAAGCAATTTTGGCAAAGCTTTTACTTTTACCTTTACTATGGTCTCGAACGTTCTTCTAAACAAAGAACATTTTCACTAGCAAATACAGCCGAAGTTAGGGTTTCATTTGTAGTTGTTGTGTAAATGCGTGTAAGATCGACAAGGAGGCGTACAATAACGTGTGAGGCCATAAAATAGTTATTGATGAACGTGGCCTGTAGGATGAATGATATTAGTCAAGTAACACCTGCGTAGTGCTGCGGACAGTAGTGCATGTCTAGCAATATGTGGATTATTTAGGCTAAAACATTAAAATTAGAAATTAGTTGATGGAGGAAATAAGGCTGATGCCTTATAATCAATACCATCGCAGTGCTCGTGTCATGCTGAATATTAACATTACTTGTACACAAGACATGCATTCAGGTGTGCCAAGTGGCATCTCTGTGTCCCAATACCTGTTCTCATTTTGAGATGCGACTCATGTGTAAATGGACATGGGAAAATAGTAGGTAAAGCGTGGCGTCCTCGTAATCGATGCATTCAACTGCACTGATTGCTGTGTCTAATCAACCCGAATTCTGTGGCATAATAAGTAGTCAACGTATTTTAAGACGCCATTGCAATACTTTGTTTGTTTGATTGTCGGTTTCGGCTCTAGTCTGGTGGTTTGGCCTGCAGACCATGACAGCAGTCCCTTCTCCCTGCTCCTTGAATATTTACATTTTGTCTTAGCATTGTGCCTTCTTTTGCCTTTCGAGGAAGCCTCGAGATGCTTCACTCATTATGCCGTCCTTTCAATTTCTACTGTCATTAACTTTACTACTGAGCAAATATTCAGTATCATGATACGCGTCTGATTTTCATCCTGTCCAACGTCTACATTTGAATTAGCTTGTGAACTGACTAAGCGATTACACGGTAAGTCAATTGCGTCTGCAAACTGATCATCAGACTGATGTTTGTAGTGGCCTAAAATTTCAAAAGAGATGAATGGTGCTACCGGGTTGGGTAGCCTTAATCGAATTCACTCGTGTTTATTTTGGCAAGATGCGTATTCATTGCAGAAACCACTCAGTAAAGGTCAATCGTAAACATCAACTCCGCGATCAAGAGCAGTCTTGGTTGTATGCTGCAACGGGTATTTGCGGTCAACGAAGATTGTCCGAACTTGCAATAGCGAAACATTTTGTTACTATTGCTTACGATTTAGTGGTAGGGATGAGGGCCCTCTTAATGCCTCGTACGGTAAATGAGTGGTCACGAACAATCTCAAACCGACTGATTAGTAGTGGTTGGATATTTTTGGTGCAGACACAAGCAAAAGCTTCAGAGCTTATCGATTTGATGCTAATTCTTAAAGCGATTTTGCACTGCACTCCAAGAGGTAAATCAGTAAGAGCTCAGTAATATTAATGCTTACCCGAAATTCACTATAATGCGCAAAGTAAATACGAATAGAAAGTATTGTTTAAGTCCATCACTGGTAATCAGTTCAGGACTCTTCTCACCTTGCAGAGGCTTGGAGAACGGGGCGTGGATTGTGTTGATGGTTGAGCGTCTAGTGGATGTCGCCATTCTTCGAGTGGAATTGCAGTGCAAACGTGGTCGTAAAGTCTCGTCAAACGTTCCGAATCAACTGGTCATGTAGAGGTGCATCTGGCTGACTGCGGCTTTTTACTTTGTTCACTATCGCCCTCTCCTTGCCGCCGTCTCTTCTCGCCTCTATTCCTGCTCCCATCTTTCATTGCAGCACTGTACAATTTCACCTCCAAGCAAGAATGTGATGCTTTCTACGCAGTTGAAAGTAATTCCATAATTTACTCTAATACAGGCAGTTATGATTTTCCTTTTTTGATTAAAATTTGCAATTATATCAATCGGTGGTTTCACAGATGCCTTTTACCTGGTTACTCAAGAGTTCTTCCTTTTGAAACGCCAATTCTTCTTTTCTAATTTATAGCTAAAAGTGAAAGGATGAAGTAGGAGAGGCATGATTTGTATGTGAGGGTTGTGAAGGCCATCTTTATGATCTCCGCTACTAACCTAATTTGTCGCTTTCATCGCCTTGAAATCCGTGGACATATGGCTTACAACTGCTTAATTTCCTATTTGTAAATTCTTTTTTAACGTTGCATTAGCACTTGCCAGTGGTACTTCCTAATGTGGGGTGTTGTTCGGCTAGCTTACTAGGCTACTTCCATCAAAAGTCTTAGATTTGTACTAAACGAGAAGGAGGAGTAGTACGAAGTGCCCAATTTCATCAGTGCGCAGCAACTTAGAAAGAGTGTTTGTGCTATGGTGTGTGCGTGTGTCTTCCCTCTTTATAAGGTCTTACAGAATAAATGTGAGGAGGAACAGAAACAAACACGATGCTGCGATGACTTAATGCACTAAATTAAGACAAGAATCGAAAGGACGGGTGCTTATCCCAACCAAGTTATGTTCAGTACAAAAAATAGGAAAATCCCATCATTTTTTGCTTACTTCGTATTTACTGGTGGACATGTTATCAATCGTCCTGTTGATTTTCGTTATCATCGTATTGTTCTTTGGTAGCTGCATTTGCGTCAGTCATGAGAAATGCATGCGACGACTTACTGGTTGTGGTTTCCATCCCAACATTCCTTTTGTTATTGGGGAGTGGTTTGGAAGTCTGCGCTCACTATAGATAAAGTGTTAGGGACTAGATGTAAGGAGGCAGAACTTGATGAGAAAACCCCGCTGCTCCAATTGGTGAGCTGGAAATTGGCACATTGGAAATGGGCCGCGTACGCTCGCAATAGGGGGCATTTTCTTTTTATTTAAAAAAAGGTAAAGACGCAGACAACCTCTTACTTTCTTTTCTCATCCTAATTGCAAATCTGCCTCACGAAGTGTCACTTCTTTCCTTGCTTTAGACAAGCAATCTGTGATACCGCTACCACCTCATACCATCAATCTGCACTTACGTTGCAAGGGTGCCATCGTCTTTTACTCTCTCTACGTGTTATTCTCATTATGAATGTTGAGGATTTGACAAGTTCCCTTTTGCTGCTGTGCAATCTATGTCTTCTGTAATAGACTTGATGCATCTGTGTGAAAAATAAGTGAAATCTTGTTCTTCCATTGTTGCAGTGTTGCATCCCATCTGCTTTGTGATTGTGCAGCCACGTGTCTCCGCTTCCTTAGCAATAAATTTTGCAGATCTCAGTCATTGCCTCGTTCTCTTACAAAATAGGTTAAAATCAAGGCGTAAGAAGGAGGACCTGTTGGTAGGTTAGTAAAGTGGCCCAACTCACTGTGGTAGCCCTTGCATTCTATGGTGAAGCGTAAGTGATGAGCATTGACAAAAATGAGATCGGGATGGCTCTGCCACAATGGGCGCTAATTCTATCCTTACAATCTACAACTCGCAGTTATTAGATGAAACATTTACTGAACACTCCTCACTCGGGGTTAAACAAACTGTTCCATCACCATGACTTACGACACTTTCGGGCAAATGATTCTGCATGGCTTCAGTTTCATCGTAAGTATTGGCATCCATAATTGCTTACTACTCTATTTAATCTTGTGGGGTGATTAATAGAATGCGCCTCGTGGAACGGTTACGCACTTGTCGCATCATGTCCTTCCATCAATTGGGTTGTCTCTGCTGCAGACGAGTCATTGTGACTTATCCAAATGAGCCGCCTCTTAGCTGTCGTTCACATGGATGTGCCAGACGCGACCAGTTGGACGTGTCTGTAGGTGTGCTTTGAGAATTTCTGGATAGTACATTACTGAGGCGACGATGACACTGTGCATGTCAGCAAATAAAAAACCGCAAAATAAACTTCTCCGACTTATTTGAAAGGTGGTTGGATGTAGGTGGTGTACTCTGCTTGACCTGGTCGTCGAAGGAGGCGCAACGGCAGAACCAGAACGAGCCAAATAGCTAGGCGATCAACCAGGCACCCCATTCATCAAGCAAGATCGCATATTGTAGGGGTATGCCCAACGACTTTGCGTATTACTCAGTTTTGCGGTTTTAGCTGCGTATTGGTATTCGAATGTGTGGGCTTTTGTCTGCGATAAAGTAACATTTAGACCCTCGCAGCCTAACCGCTTGGCCTTGTTTGCGAGTGTGATGGTGAGCAGGTTATTACGGTCAGTATGCGGGTGGATTTTATTACCACCGCATGCATTACCTGCATGTCATGCAGAGGGATTAACTGACGCATGTGAGCCGGTTTTTACTGGAGTGACTGCTTTGACTGCAATTCTATGGCACAATAGGCTTTGGGGTCAAAGCGAAAAGTGGAAGGTACAGATAGCAAAGCATCCTGCGCTGCTGACTCACCAAATCATTGTGCTGCTTAGAAAGCTGATCTTCATTCCAACGCGCCAATAACGTTTGAATACGCTTTATGCGACGTCAAGATAACTACACTCCCACATGCTTTTTCAAACTCCTAACTCTATGCTAAGCGAATGACTTAAAAGAAGCTGACGTTCATTAAATCGACACCGGAATTGGTTGGCAGTGAAGATTAACGGTATAATGTTTTCAATTTTATCAAATATTTGCATTTATTGATAAGACTAGAAACATTTGGTTTGGCTTTGTTCATAAAAACCAATGCGTTGCTCTGTTGACTCCCAACTCACAGCTGCACGGTACTTCAGACAGCTTTCAAGGTCTCACTGATTCATCTGTCGAAATTTCTGCAACGTCAGCTAACAAAGTGTGGATGGGAATTAGCGATGTCAAGGATTTAAGGCTAGTTTGAATTTTTCCTTAGAAGAGGACGTATTCACTCCTCATGCGCACTACGCTCTCGTCAGCAAAAATGCAAATTCTGCGCTTAGCTTTAGTCGAGAAATCTTAAAAATTGGCCCTCCTAATCCCACTTGCATTCATAAGCGACAAACTGAAGTGACACCTAACAAGCCACTTGCTAAGATAAAGGCGTTTCGCTGTTAGTCCTGCGTCACACAAACACTGGGCACTCATTCACTGGAGGTGTGTGAATGAGGTTAGGCGTTTCCCTCAAAAATTGATGATGATTAATCAGTAATCCGAACACGACTATTTAGTCCCCTTAATTTTGGCTTAGAAAATATAAGTGGAATGAGCGTGATAGTAGGTGCAGGTGGGACTTAGACCCAATGGTCTGCATTTGTTCGTTTCTCCGATTCTGTTTACGTCTTGGATGCACTGCATCTACGGCTGTTCAAATGGCTGAAACCCATTAAACTTATACCAGCTATGCTTTTTAATTTGGCCACAACTTACTGTTCTATTTGATCCCTTTTAGGTCAAAATCTAGCCTGAATAAATCAAATCACTTCCGTATTGCTTACATTATCCTAGATGGTCTTTTTTAAGCCCATGTGGCCGACAAAAGGTTGCACATCCTTTAAAAAATGCCTCACAAATGTGTTTTCAAACAATCTAAACTGAGGTTTACTTTTCATTAATGTGGTGAATCGGTATAGCAACGGAGAAAACACTAAAGCAGGACTTTTACGTTAACTTCGTAGGCAAACTTCCGAAGTCTTAAGGGATTGCATTTCAGCATAGCTTAGGAGCATTGTTTACCCAAAACGATTCTTTTACTGTTGTTCCAGACTTCTTACACCCTCTGCTATAAGCAGACAATAGTGACGAAAAGTATGCAAAAGTTCCCAGCTTTTGGTGGAACAAGGCGTCTGTAACTCCCTCCTACGAAGAGTCCTTGAGTGGATATCTGTCCTGTTCATACACAGCGTTTGACAAATCATTGTGGTTGATCTGCCACGTGACACAGATACCATCTGCTCCTACCATCTTATCGAGTTTGCGATGAATCGAGGAAGCGCTGTGGGCTGCCTACGGTCCTGCGCTACAAAGTCCTCAACTAGCTATTAACTTAAAATCCTCATATTGTGATCCACTGCATTATGCTCTAACATCATGTCGGCCTTTCATTTTCGATCCCGCCTGCTCGCAAACAACTCCCACTCATTCTTATAAGCATATAACATGGTAGAAGGAGTGCCATGCAGACTCCTTCTGACTTCCGTGTAGCTGAATTAATAGTAAACATAAATGCATTTCCACACCTGATCACATGATTGAGATTGCTTCAGCGTTTTTAAGACTGCCTACAGTGGAGGAAAAAAGGATGGTAGCAGAAGCGTCAGCATTGGCACCGATATCTGCAGAGTGAAATCGAGTAACTGTCCAAAACTGGCTCAAAGGCCGTCTGTAGCACTGGTTCATGCGCAGCGCAAAAGCTGTCTGTAGCTACCGATCACGACAGTGCAAATGATGCAGCTCTTTCTCCACCTAAGTCCATTCATGAGTTACTTTTGCCAAGGATTTTGCTGACACTGAAAGCTCTCTGCGTAACTTAAAAGAAAAGCTGGCAGAATAGACTCCTAAGTAAGAGAGAGTGGGTTAAGACGTCCAAATAACCAAAGCGAATGAACCTCTCTGCACGACGTAGGCATTAATCAACTTCAAATGGAGCACTCCATGGTTTATGTTAGTTACTGACGTTAGGGAATTAGCCTTAGGAAACACGCCATTGCTTGAGCAAAAGCTGCAGTCAACAAAATGCCGGTGGATAGCGTAACAGCATGATCTCTTTGCAACCTTGACAGTGGCTACAAAAAATTTAACAAACTGCCTGATAACGAGGATGTCCGCAGTGAGGACGGGTTATTAGGCGTTGGCTAAATGGCGACTACAATGTCGGAGGTAGACTAGCCGATTGTACCTCGGGATGATGACCAGAAGCAACACGATTTCGCAGTTTTATTCAGGAAAGGGAATGCAAACTATCAATGCACAGACTTGGCCTTGCAAACATTGGAGTATGACTTGTAATGGCATATTTGAGATACCAAAGCAAACTATTTTAATTACCATAATTAATGAAGGTATTAATCACGCGCTTACCTAATGTAAGCTCCTAAAGCACAAGTCCTTCCTTAAACTTTGATGCATTAAATTGTTTTAATGCTCCAACAGCTGGTAAGCTTGATGGTCCATGCTTTCGAAAATGAGTCCCGTTATTTCTTTGAGCATTGTTAATCGCTACAAATAAAGTGGCGGATGTCGGTGCAAAGCATGAACGCCTGCCGCCAACAATCGTGCCCGCTTGACCTTGTTCCTTTCACTGGACGTGTTTTCGCGGGGCTGCAGGTAGCTCTCTACCGTCCGTCGAATGTTTCCTTACAGTGACTTCTGCTTCATTTTTGTCGGACTTCCATTTTAGCGCACAAAATCCAGGCTGTCTAATGCTTTAGGCACAGTCTCGTCTTATCGGCAATCATCGCAGCTCGCACTCACGCAAAGGACTGTACTGTTGTAGGTGGCCAAACCAACTGAGCAGATTATTTTCAAATTAAAAGGGCTCGAAACATTGTTTACGTCCTCTCAAGACAGTGAGTCAATCGGTGTGCACTTGTTAAAAACCCGTCCCATCAGCAGGTCGTGTAAATGGCGTAGATGTTTTCCTTAGTCTGCTTTCACCCGTCCAGCCTTCCCGTGTGTTGATGAACCGGATAGTAAGGCGATGCTGTTGTTAAAGGTCGCCTTATTATTCAGTTCATCGACACGGGACAGCTCGACGCGCGAAGGCAGACTAAGGATAACATCAACATCTTTTACAAGGGCTGATGACAGGACGAGTTTTTAAAAGGTGAAACCTGCTGCAAGGAATAACTGGACCTATTTCGAAATGTATGGACCTCCGAGCCCACTGGTTGTTGGAGCATCAAAACAATTCGATGAATTGAATTTGAAGGAAGGATTTGTGCCTTAGGAGCTTGTAGTGGGTGAGCGCGTACTTAACGCCTTCATTAATTGTGGTAGTTAAAATATTACGCTTTGGTACCACTAATGAGCTTTTACAAATCATACTGAGAGTTCTATGTATTTTCCTTTTTCTTGGTCTTCAAACGCTCTAGACGAGCAGACTGGCTGTAAAGGGGCACCTACATTGGCAGCACTTGGGGCGGGGAACAGAAGCTGGAGTTATGCGCACCTGGAACACTCTTGCGCCTCGTACAGTCCTGATGACCCATCACGGGATTCGTGTTCACCGAACGCATCTCACACATCCAAAAACACTCATCAAATGGACTCTCGACTTCCCGCGCACCATTCCTGGTGTTGTCTTCAGCGGCAGTTCTTCTTCTTTCGTTCAAGCCCGAGGCCATCTTCGTTGCCAATAGCAGATGTGGTTTGTACTGACGCATCTGCTGATAGACACAGAGGTGATAAAGGCAGTTCTGTTTATGCCTGTCTCCCCTAGTTTATTTGAGCTGTTGATCAGAGTGGTTGCTCATCTGTCTCATTAAAATCCTTTGATACAATATTTCGAGGTTGTTTTTTGGCGGGTGGGTTACTCCATGGAACCGCTAGATATCATTCTCTTATCTCATTTCAAAACTGATTCAATGTGTGACATATGGGAATAAGGAATTTTTAATGAGAATCGTAAAAATGCGGCAAAAGGGTTGCAGCACATGCGGCATTTCCATCCTTCTTGATTTTACTAGAGGAAAAGCATGAATTTGAACTACCTTACCAATATGAAGATAATCTAAACCTCGCATGATTCTAAACTGCAGCACAAGATGATGAAATATTGAGTGGATGCAATGAAGCCATAGGCATCATGAGGCTAGAAGGACTAGTGATGGTTGAGGTGGATGTCGTTTACGTGGTTCAGGTTGTGGCATGTGTTAATACTGAGGTAGGATACGATAAGCTATTCCTTTTGCCTCCATGACATGAGGGAAGTGGAAACAGAACGCTTACTGATCTCGACTTTTACATTACTACATTTCATTAGCGACTTGAGAAATCGCATTGCTTTGCACCCCATAGTTACTTGACAAATCATCTGTTTTAACTTCCCTGCTTTCCTCTTTACGAAAATGAAAGCTTCCATTCCAGTACTTGTCGAATAGCTTTGGTGATAGATTTGATACACTCCTTTTCCACCGCTGTTTTATTCAGGCGAATGATAATTCACACGCACAAGACCGATTTTATGAAGCGGCACAACTGAAGGGATTGAAACATGATTGCGCAGGAAGCGATTTTGCTTAATAGTAGAAAGGAGAGTAGCAGGAGTGGCATTCAAGCATTGACGTGAACAATGACCGGAAGCCGAGGCCATCAAAACTGCTTATATGGCAGGAGAGTGTTTAAGGCTTTATGCCAGTCCCATTCATGCAATTGAATGACTAGGAGCGCTGCGTGCGACGAATTTCTGTTCAAATAATGGCCAATTCTAATGGGTGGTTGGAAATGATGAATCCATTTGTCTCATACACAGTGGATTGATGCTTGTTAAGGAGTAAAGTCAAATTCAAACTCTCTTCAAAGGCCTAACATTATGAAATAAAATATGTAGAAAAATTTTGCAGTTCTAGTGATATACGAATTAAGGATTCGGTCTGTTCATTAGAAGCTCTTTTGATGCTGCTTAACCCTCTTGCTTACCTGAGTTTGTAGCAATAGCCACACATCAACTCAATAAAGTCAATCGACGGCATTGAAAATGAGGTTTGTCTTTACTTCTAGAAGCATCATCAGATTCAGCATTGTTCCTCATCAGTAAGTGAACGAGCGTTGAGTCTTTAATGTGAATAGAATGATAAAATTCTCGGCTCCATTCTTCTAACATTCTATCTACTGCTAATTCAAAAATTTATCGTTATTTCTATAGTCGACCCATCATAACCAAACGACTTCCACTTATACACGTTAATATTCTGCCCCTTGCTCATTTCCTCTTGAATTAATATTCCATTATAGTGCCACAATATGCAGCAACAGCAACGAGAACACAGACAGGTCAATCTTCATTGCACACATGGGCCGCCAATGTCAGACAACATGCTACATCGCTCCATCCACTTCGCAGCTTTGAAGTTCCAAAAACCATTCCTACTTAAGCTGAAAGAAGAGAAGAACACAAATTTGCTACTTCAATCTTCCGTTACTAACATGCTTTGAATTAAATTGCTCTGCGTTAAACTTTTGATGAAGACATGGACAATGCGCAGTTCGGATCGAGGGGCATTGCCAAGATCTGTATGATTGCTGCCCAAACTTTAATGTCTGCATCCAGATCTTTGAACAATGCGAAATCAAATTGAATTGCAAATTACAAATTTCGCATAGCAGTTACTGTTTTGCTTGATAGGAGAGCTAATATTTACTGCTATAGGAAGGTGAGAGCACTCCGAAAGAACGGCAGGATGACATGGATGAGCTAGTGAGGATGTCGTGGTGGATGCTGAGCACACGACCGCCATTTACACACCAAAAGGACACGATCCACAGGCTATGTATTTGTTGCTTCTGTTTCTCCTTTACGTCCGTGTAGGGTGGTTTGCTGGCCGAGGAACAGAGTGAGAGAAAAGCTAATGACGGAGAATGGTTTGTGCTGCTACGATTGCTGGGCGACCAAAAATTGCATCATTGTTTTTTCCTAAATGGTCCTCCGACGGGTCTGGAGTGTGCATCATTCTATGCCGAAAAGACCATGCTTTGTTCCTATTTGTGATGGGCTGCAGACACAGTTGTTGACAACGAATTGCTTGCTTACAAAGACCGAATGTTGTGGTGCCCTCGATCTGTCCACTTGATGGGATTTCGATACAACTGGAGCTGTTTGAGAGAAACTTCTTAAGAAGTGTAAGATCAGTCAATCGGCGGAAGGGAAGTGCTACGCGTAGAAGGCAATTTGAGACCATTCTTCACTACTGCAATTCCTGCTCACGGGAAGGCGCATGCACCAGATTGTGGGAAGACCAGGCTTGTAATGTGTACCACTGAAGCAGGTGTCTTTTATGCATCATTAAGATTAGGTGGGGTGCAGACATCGATTCATCGCTGGAGGGTGACGGAGCAGAAGTGGTGGTAGCGTTTGTGGCACGCAACGAACTGGCTTTGTCGTCGAACGTAGCACTGCAGGCTAGGTAGGGTTAGGTGTCAGAGGTGCTGGGAGCCTCCATTCGGGCTGCCTCGGTGGTACAGGAAGTGAGGCTGGCAGAAATGGGGACGGAGCTTTAGTCGAGGTCAGGCCATCGCTATGGGGCTGGAGGCGAGGGTGGCTGAGTTCCTAGTAACGACTATCACCCTATGTTCCCTACTTTTGTAAGCTTTTATCGCTTCCCTATTCGCCCATTCATGATGCAAAGTACTCAGCTTCTTCATATCATTTTGCATCCTGTGTTCACATAGCCATCCATCATTCGTCCTTCATTGTTTTATTTACCTCGTTCACTTCTTACTTTATGTGCTCAGCTCAACAATTTGATTTTACCTGCTCGATATCGCACCGGTTCTTCTGAATGAATCATTCGGTGCATTTTTTAAGTTTCCTGACCGTACCCTTGGATTAGTTACGTGTTTTGAGATTGCCTTAAGATTTACCTTCCCGGTAATGTGAACAGCGTCTCCATCGGTGAGACACGTGGTTGAAGTGTGGAGTTGTTAATATGATTGAGATTGGAAGGGGTTGATTTGTTCTAGGTATGCGTAAGCACCACTAACCCAGTCGACTCCGGTGCAGTTGTCTAGTCTCTTGTAGCTGTCAATGAGTTCGTCCCAATTTGTCGCGTCGGTACATTTGCACAATTTAAAGGGCATCCGCACAACTTCCTGCTTCACTCTGAGGTGCCTCGGTTAATAGTAGACACCAGAGCTTTGCTCCACCTTTACCCGATATCCAGGTTGTTCAATGGTCTAGCAATTCACTATCATGGGAGGGAAAGATGGCATTCGAGGGAAAAACGCCGTCAAAACTACAGTAGATAAGAAGACCTAGGTTAGGGGTTCCTGTACATTATATTTTAGCCTATGGAACCCGTTCTCTACACATTATTGAAGCTACTCGGGATCACCCACGGGATAGCTCCCTCCTCATTAGGATGGCAAGTCTACCAATGGCGTTGCCTTCGTCGAATTGATACACTCCACATAGGTGGGAAGGGCAAACATCAACAATACGAATTACCCGTTTTCCTGCTTGCATGACCTTAACAACTCGATCGACCACATTTGCAGCAGTCAATCACTATCACATAACAGCTACTTTCCGAAATCAACGCGAGCAATGCAGTGTAATCATCAGTCGATTATAATCATGACCCAGCTAATGAAACTACCAAGCACAGCGCACTGGAATCCAATTGTTCAACTGCCAACTGTTCTATAAATTGATCTCCCAATTTATACGTCGTGCAGCCAATCTCTCACTTCTCATTCCAAACAGCCATGCGATTTTGCATAACTCCACTCACAAGAAGCCTTTTAAACATTCAACGTTCCTCACAAGCACAAGCGTATCACTGCAGCTGCCAACCAGCATCTAGAGGAAGGCACCAGCATGCATTGTTTGCTGCTATCTGTAGCGTGCTTTGCCTTCCGCTTACAAGCGGGTAGTAGCAATGTGCAAGTTTGTAAATGCCATTAACTGCTTCGAGAAAGAAGTGGACAGAAAAGTGGCACGATGCGATTATAGTACTTACAAAACTGAACATGAAGGCTAAGTGTTCCACGCCCTTTCTTTTATTCTATAGGGCAGGTTTAAACATATAAGAGTAAGGTTAATGAGGAATGTCTTGATTTTTAGTTCCGCATTGCCCCTACAATTGGTGCACGAAAGTATATTTGCGAGAGTACGTGCTACCGCAGTGCAATATTGCAAACAGAAAGGCGTATTGCAAGCCATAAATTAATCATGTTTGTGTGCGTGGTCTTCTAAACTAATTTGAAATGGCAATGTTGGTTTGGTAAGTACCGAATTGGTCCACGTCTGCATTGTTGAGGTCATAGATGTTAAGAGTGAAGCAAGAATTCTAAGTGGTGCACCACTCTGTCCTCCTCCCACTTTGACACCGACATATGTCTCATAGTAATAACTAGGTACTGGACGAGGAGGTAGAAATAGATGAACGTCTAGTACTGACTCCTGCTCTGGCATTGTGGGGAAGGATTACGTGGTAGTTAGGAATACGTGCGCCCAGTTTCGGTTGTGCTCATCATCAACACGAGTTCTGGCAGCTCTACTTTCAGTGATGAAAGTGCCCAATTTTCGGGATAGTGTCTGTCGTTATGTGAGATGAAGGATGAAGAGCGAATGGAGTGATGGCAGTAGTTGCATTTGTAGTCCTGTTACATAGCTGATTCTATCCTACTTCAAGTGCTGGTACTGGTGGAAAATGATGATGACAAAGGGTCAGGAAAGTAACAATAAGAAATGAAAACAATGTAGTTTGAAATGCACTTGCTGTGGATGCGAGCGCATTGCAAGCGCAAACGTGCGAATAGGAAGTGACGTCTCTGTTAAATTCATTTTGGCGTAAATAGAAGGTGTGCGAAAAGAAATACGTCTAAACTTCCATTTTTTAGCAATCACTGCCGTTCGTCCTTTACTTGTGGGTGTGGGTGGAGTAAATGTGAATCGCAGATGTGAAGTACTGCATTGGTACAGTGATCTCCATTTTCACAACTTTTTGACATCTTTGTATTTTTAATGGATAATGGATGTTAGTCCACAAAGACCGTCAACATGTTCCGCACTATGTGCATGCAAGTTGAGCATGACTGACTGGCCTAACGACCTTCAAATCCCATGACCTGAGCTGGTAGACGAGCAATAGGGCCAGCGGTCAACACAATGCATCAACCTCTGATCTGTGCAAATTTGCCGCCTCAGGTCAATTCTCGGCTGACGGATGCACCTGCTCTCTCGCTTATTTAATTACCCTCCACTGATTCAACCAAAGAGAGATTCTCACGCCATGACGCAGTGGTTGAGGAGGTTAATCAACTTCCTTGACCATAGGCAAGGACGCTGATATTTATCGTTCAGCATACAACTTCGTACTGTGTGTAGATTTCAACCAACTCCTCAAATCACCTATTTAGTGTTTCAAATGGGAGGGGTTTATTTTTTTAAGATCCTCTAAGTCAAAAACAACTTTCAATAACACACGTACGAGGCTGTGCACAACTCACGTTAAGTTGACTGGAAGGCGTGTCAGTACTCTAATAGGATGCGCACTTGGCATGATTTAGCTTGGATACCACTAACCCAAGCAGCAGGCAATACTTTTGCTGCGTATACGCAACAGCAAATAGAGCAATGGTCCCTCTCGTTAGGAACAATTTTATGAACTTATTTGACACCAGTGGTTATGAAGCATTTCGCAAATGCATTCAAATAGAACTTTAATAATTTGGATCGCAGTCAATTCAGGGTCGAACTTAGGTGGGTAGATAGCGAAACAGAGCACAATTGTTACGTATTTTCAGAGGCAGAAGGACTAGTCCTAACTGACCGTGATGCAGTCTGCTTAAAACAGGTCTTTAATGCATGTCTTAGTCTTTTCGACTCGCGCATTATTTGACTAAGCAAGCGTTTTGTTAGTTAGAAGGCTTCTGCTAAAACTCCTGAGCTCTTAACTTTCGTCGAAGTCACCGATTCGCCTTACACCACGTCTAATGACTGCATCTACATTAGCAGTTATCTACGTGTGATTAAGGCGCAATATGCTCGGTTCGATGCATGTGATGCTTGAATAAACGTAGTTTTAAAGTAATTTATTTTCGAGTAAACGCAATTTGTGGTAATAATTTTGGGAAATAAAATGGCATGATTTTCCGTCGTCTGTCTGTTAAAAGACCTGCACGCCTTTTAGATGAGCCTATCAAATGTACAGAAAGATAATGTCACTTGCAATCAGAGTGACACTACCAAAGGCAGCTTGTGCAGGTGTCATCGCTTCTCCCATTTGGACAAATTTCAGCTGCGTTGACGAAAATCACAAAAAAGTATCTTCCTAATCAAGTTTGTTGGAAGACTCTCTCGGATTTGACACCTGAAAGCAAGAATAATTGCATGAAACTACAAGAGATCTGCTTGGATGATGTACACAGGAGCCATGATTTTTGACGAAAATAGCATTTTGATCGTGCAACGACAACCCAGATAATGGTTGCGTGTCAGATGGTACAAGTAGCTGCGGTCAGTAAGGAAGGCGCCGCATCGACGCCATTGTTATAAAAGGTTGTAATCGCTATCAAGGGAAATGAATTCTTTGTTTCATTGGTTTCATTTTTGCTGTTCAGCACTTTGATTTTGGCACATTTCGCTCTGGACGACAAGAAATGACCAATGCGCTGGCGCCAAGGCGAGGTCATGCCGATCTCTAACTTGATTTGTAGGCTAATATAAATATCAACTTCTCTGCCACACCGTCAATCTCTGCAAAATCTCCTAACGATGGTAGACCTCAGTAGACTTCATCTATTTCTCCTTGCTTGCTTATGCTTACATCTCTCTACTTACTAGCTTTTTTAACCTGCTCTTGTACATTCAATTCCTACGTCACCTTATATCGCGTGCATTTTTACACAGACCTTCCACCGGAATTGCTATTACAAATATGCGAATCCCTTGATGCTCCAGACTTGGTAAACTTCTGTACTACTGTTCCACAGTCGAAGTGGATGCTTTCCACACGATGATTCTCCACTGCCATGAGTCAGCACATCACGCAGTGGACGTGGCTAGACAAGCATCTGTGTCAGTTGTTGTTCCCACGGTCTTTGCGGATCTCATTCCAAAAGGCTTCCGAGGCAATTTAATACCATACACAACAAACTGTCTCCTGTCAAGCTCTCGTATCCACGTTGCCTCATGATCAAGTCCAAAGAACTATCCACTTTTGTCTGTCGTCTTTCCTTAACATCGAAAAGGTGGCGTATTGCGAGTGCATACTGCTGTTAGAAACACCACGTGTAGAAGCTGGCAGGGACATTCCCCTAAACGGGTATCCAGTGAACATACGTTTTGCGAGAACAAGTAATTTTAGCACAATTGGAGATCACCATGGAGGCGGTAGGCATTATGTTATCCAAAAGAAAGCGAATACAGGCAATGACAATGAGTCTGACGACTGCGATTGCATTGTCTACTTTGTGTACACCTTGTGTGCCCTTGGCGATTTCTTAAGGATGAGCTAAGAGCTGTCATAGAAGGCCTTGCTCCTCACCAAACTTTAATCATTGCACTTGTCGTGAATGTGAGGAGGAATAAATCAAGTAAGATAAATGTTACGCAAGATTTTATTCACAAAATTGGGAAATTCTACACTTATCTGCTGTCTGCTGTACCATCGAA
>JADWOT020000002.1:16113584-16154573 GCA_036345935.2 Taenia hydatigena | reverse complement strand
GTCTATTCTCGATTCTTGGAGCCTGTCAGGCGTATTAAGGGGAAGTGGTCGCTTTAGACCTCCCTGAAGCCATTGCCTAGATTTATGGTTCGGCGGCGATCTTTATCTTTGTGCGCATCGGGAAATTGATGTTCACTTGCAATGACTTTAAGTGGTGCACATGTTGAAGAAGTATGATGGATTAGAGGGTGTCGCATTGTTGACATTTGTCATTAGAGGGAGCACCAGGAAGAGAAGATGGAAGTCTTGACAAGCAAAAGGCAGAGTAGATGCGATCGGTGGTGATGCTGGAAGCAGTGCTTCTATTTAATTATCCCAACCAGATTTGAAGTTGCCATTGTGCGACTAAATATATTTAATTAATATTTGTAAAAGTGTCTACTCTTAAATGCTTAGAATTTAGGCGGTCGTCGACTGACGTTCCCTTTTCATTCCAGCACCTAGCCATCAAAGCAGCAAAGATACCGTTTTTTCTTACACAGGACCTCAAAATTACCGATTCCAAATCAAAGACATGAGTTTTTCAGTCATTACTTGGACTTTCTAACAAAATTTAGAAAAAGCGAGTTGCCTCAAGGTTGTCGTTAATTTATGGTGAACAAAGTGCAGGGATAGGAAACTTAGACTGCACTTAAGATTAACACAAACAAACTGCTAGGCAGGTCAAGTGTTCTCGTTCAACGTTCCTGCTACATCTTCAGCTGCTAGTTCTCCTAACAGTCGTTTGTAAAGCCCCTTCTTGGTCTTAACTGCGGTCGCAGAGTGAGAAAGGTGTGAAATCATCTATGCCTATCCCACTTGCGATTTCAGCCTTCCAACGGTACCAGCCAACGCAGCAGCAACTGCTGCAGGTGTAGCAAGAGCCGATTGCGAGTGTTTGCCGGCCAACGAAAAACTGGCCATTCGAAAAGCGATAGAGTACGAGTTTCGCCAACGCTCGATGTGGTCGAGTCTGCCACTTCCCAGCGCTTGTAGATCAGATGTCCAATGGTTCGCAGAATCACACAAACACTGCAGCAAACTTCAAGGGTAATAAATGACCTCATTGATGTCCATTGGCAAATGGCTCGCATCCATCATCTCCCTTTTGCTCCAACTTCTCATTTCAATTTTATAATGCAGTGTGAAAGCATTGTGAACCAGTTGTCCAATGAGGATGTTAGGAGAGTTGGAAGTTGTAAAGATTGTAGGAAGAATGCTTACGTGGCATGTCTTAGCAGGGCATTTATTTGGCTGTCTTTTCGATTGTTGCAGTTTTTACCGAAACAAACGTATTTAGTGCAATGAAGCACAGAAATAAGCGACATTTCCCTGCTACATTTTGTTGCATCTAGAATAGCAGCATTTGAATTGACAGACGAGTTCTAAACAGGCTAGCAGCGGTGGTGGTGGCTGTGGAGGGGGTGGTGAAAGTGCGACCCAGCTTTCGGCTACAAACGAGACTTTTGTGCCTGCTCAGGCACCACCCAGCACCACATTAGCTGACTTCACAGCCATTACCAACGCTGCTTTTAAAGCCACTTGCACACCAAAGGTTTTTATCAAAATCTGGTCTGGAGATCACATGAGTCCACTTCAGGCAACCGCCTTTACCGATTCCCTCATTCTTTTATAAATATAATGTATCGGCTGGTGGTTTTACTAATAAGTGTGCAAAGCGCTTCGCGTCTGTCTGGCTGCTTTAAGTTTTTCTTTGCACTTACAAACGAAACTGCAAGGAAGGTAAATTTGTCCCGTGCTAAGCGCGAAGTTTGCTGTTCCTCGAGAAAAACTTTTGCGTCGAGGTGACTCGCCCCGTGGAAGGACGCTGTCTCCCTTTCGTGTCATTAAAACGCGAATAAGTGACCCATCACCTCAAATGATGAATCCGCTGGACAATGGTGATCCCGATTGTTCACTCACGTTGATCTGCACGTTAAAACTATTGAAATGCTGTTCTTTGTGCCATATGGTGGGCAATAGAGTTGCACATAAAACAAGAAATTGGACTAACGGCGTTCTCGGACTCAAAAGAATACTGAAGTCATTGGTTTGGCGCATCGTTTGGATTGGTCGGTTTCGGTTAGTAATGTTGTGTCAGAGCAGTCTTTGGTGTACAGAATAAGCGATCCCACGTTGATTCTTCTCTGTTGTAGTCTTAATGGCAAACGCACCACATAGCTTTGTTACGTTTGTTTGCTAGAAACAACCGGGGACAATTGGTTTTCACTTACTCTATCATCAAGGAAGCCCTGTGATGCAGGTTGTCATTGAACTGCTTACCTTCTCTAGGCGCACTTCATGTCGCAGACGTCGATTTTAGTGATTGTGTAGGTGTCGATGATAATGGTAGTGTTCGGCGTAGACACAGCTGTGACAAATGAAGAGGTAGTCGATCAGATTTGTAACTATGAATCTTCGCCCTCCCTTTACCCTCTCCTAATGATGTCATGCGTAAGAAGTAGTTCACAAGCATTCTCGATACCCACGTAAGAAAAATAATGCCTTCATCTCCTCATCAATGTTATATGAGGTCTAAGCTACGATACTAGAACAAGGAGGGTATCTGATCTTATCAAGACTTAAAGCAGAAGGATGACAACAGGAGTTTGCAATAAGGAATGCATGGATTTATTTCCTGCAAGCATCAATCATTGACCCTGTGATGAGCAGAGACACTCACGGCCGAATTACCTCTGGTACTGTGTGGTCCTCATAATGTCTTCCGAGAAGAGCCCGGTTGATACACACACGCTATTTATAATCATCTGTCGTCAAGCCATTGGACAGCGTGTACCCATTACGCCTCATACCGACCTTATCTCGACTACCTTCTCACTGGAAATCAAAATCCGGAAACCGTGTGAACGATGGCATTTATTGACACTTGACCATCATTCTGCGTGTCCAGTCCTACTATTTCTCAACTTTTTAAGTGGCGGTAAGTTGCACTGCGTCTCAGGAGACGACTCCAGATATTGCTTCGGTGGCAGCGGTAATCGAACGCTATTCAAGAGACCATAAATTTGGATCTTCATCGACTAGTTTTTAAACTTTAAATCCACAGTGGAAGCTATCAACCACTCACGGACATTTTCTCGACCACCCCAATGCCACAGCTCGGCTTATGGCGGCCGATGAATCGCTGACTAGCCTCAAAGTGCAAAAGTAAAACTTCCTTTGAGGGAGAGAGAACGCATCCTCCTTCGTTTAGCCCTGCACCACATTCCCATTTAGTTTATCTTGATACCTTTTGCCGCGTAAGAAGTGCGAAATCTATAACCCTCATCCGAACTCCTCCCTATGGTACAAGCCTATCGCATAAGCGCCGTTGTCAAATAGATACAGAATGGTGTGATAAAACACCATTATCACACCTAAACCCAATGGAGCCATCCAAAGTCTGGTGAATTGTATGAATTACTGGTCGACAAATCGCATGTTGATTGGTTAAGCAAGGTCATACGAGTAACTTCTATCCTTTAGCAAAAGTTGCACAGTGGCTATCAAATAAGCAGCCCTCTTTGCCTCTCCTTCAAGTATACAGCAAAAATAAGTCGCAATATTTCTATTCCTGGCGAAAAAGGGGATGCACATAATCAAATCTCATTTGCGAATTGTTCGGAGAAAAAGATGTTGCAATGATCCGCTACCAGTACCACCCCGGGCTGCAAGTCATGACGGCTAGTTGAACCGATTCGTGCTGAAGGAAGGCAAGTTACTTTAACGACATGCTTTTTGCCTGCATGAGATTACATTTTACGAAATTTAAGCAGCATGTATGCCATATTAAACTTCTAAGCAAACTAGCATTTATATGGGAAAGACAAAACGGTAGAAAAGCGAGTGGCACTCATGTTAAAATGCGTATTCGTTAACCGTCTTATTCAAGTTTCTTCCTGGACTGCTTTTGAAGTAATGCGCAAGCATGAATGATAGACTTTAATCAAACACCCTTCTGTCCGCTATGGAACAAGATTTTCTCATCCACTCACGCATGGAGCATGTCACACTACTATAAGTTTTAATTTGTGCACCTTCAGTGCAAAATCGCTGAGTAGCAAAAATGAAATTTACTTCTGATGTGTTGCAGTTAAAATCGCTATTCAAAAAGAGAGAGCAGAGGCAGAATCGTAAAGTGTATCTCGGAATATGTTTAAAAAATCTGTACAGCTTTTTAGCATCCGTCGCAAAAATATAATCCAGTGCACATGATTATCGTTGTTCGCCAGTTATAGCGTCGTCGACCTCGCGCTCATGTCACAACAAGTGCGTCATCAACATTCTATCAAGGAATCAAGCTGTTTTCCAAGTCTCGCAATATATAATGTTCAAAATTACTTAACACTGCAAATAGGGATCGAAATGCAAGAATTTAGTAAAAGTGTGGGCAAAATTGCGGTTTAAACTCATCTTATAAGCTCTAAAAATGGAGATCAAGACGGTAGTATTATCTTTCAGGGAAAAAGATCCCTTCAAAACCATTCAAAACCATTCTTTTTATGAGCATACTTTAGCAGAACCTATGGCCTAATTACATCCCACACCACTGGTGGTGAAGGAAAGGATCTCGGTGACATTTACTTCTAAAAAGTCCAAGACGTATTTTTCTGAGGACAAATCAACCATTAAAAGCGATTTGTGGAGAGTGTGATAGAGGTGGCAGAAATGAGGGAACTCGCCGCCATGAACGGTAAAACAAAGCCAAAGGCTGGCGCAATTTTGGGTGAAACATGCTTTACTGACGTTCTAAGGCGTAAAATGAGACCAGAGATATGCAAAGTGTAGCTATAATGAGCACAACCATGTGGCAAAAAGTAATGTGGTTGAAGAGGAAAATTTGTGGTAGAACCCAAGCATTATGGTTCCCGCAGGCCGTAGTTTCTGCTTCCTGGCTGACCGAATTTGACTTTAACCACACTGTCTCGTATCTCGCACCTCTTTTATCTGCAAACAGGGAAGAAATTGTGGTCTCTCCTTACATTTATTTCCGAAAGTCTTGTCCATTGTCGTTGGACTAAGAACTTTTCAGGTCGGATATCCCCAAATATCCTACTCATCTATTTGTTGCCGCCGCGGTGTCTAGTAGCAAAGTTTACTAGTTACTCACAAAATTGCAACGACATTGAGGTGATAAATGATATTTGTGGATTCTGTCCATTTACATGTCTTGCACTGTGAAGATAATCCCAAAAATACCCAAAAATTCGTAAATTATCCATTAGATTAATGAGCCCTTTGCGCCAGTGTCTGCTGTCCTATAAGGAGTACCCTTAGTAGGCTTTCACTTGGCTTGGTAGCAATCGCGGTCAACTATCATTCTTTGGTTTAAACTTAACAAAACTTTACCTGTGCTTTCTCCTTATGTTCACTCCATTTAGAGTCAGCAGATTCCAAAATAAGTGTTTGATCCCCCAAATGTTGCAGCTTTTCTGCCAGAATGGACACGAAATTCTAGGAGAATTACTATGAGATGCAATGACAATTTCACCCATTAAAGAGAAGAAAAAGTAATTTACTTTATTGCGTTCAAAAAAACGCCGGAAAACATCTGTTTATTCACAAAATTTTGGGGATTCTTGGTTTGGCAGGCTCGCGTTCAATTGTATCAAATTATGTGCAGGGTAATTAACAGTCTAATAAACGAAAGCGAGGAAAACAGCACCTTTTGGAAAACTTTTGATGCTATCTGTCGTGACTGGTGCGGACGCGTTTTATAACAATTCATTTGATAGTTAAAATTCTACTGATGAGCTGCTAGTAAATGAGAAAAACCCACGCAGGCAGGGTCAAGAGGTAGTCGAGACTTGTTTGTTATCATTCTGCACAACATTTTTTTCTACCAACGTAGGCAGGAAACTGCTACGTCAAATGTAACGCAGCATTCGATTATCGTCAAGTAGCCGAAAAAGCAATCACGACCGGCAAGCCTGATCTTCATGCTACCTTTCATTCAGTCACTCCTACGGGTCAATTATATAAAACTTTGCCAAAGCGGCAATTAATTCGTGAAAGACTGCTCGATTTTCCCCCTTACACCCTCCTTTCTTATGCTATTCTCTAGACTTCATCAAACCTTTCTCCTTTCTCCTTATTACCCACGTATTGAAGGCTTGTTACTAGCCTGTCCTTAGCACAGCTGATAGCAGATAGATAGCCAATAGAGGGGCAGGTCTCTAGAACCATCTACTTTATTCATTATTACAGACGGAAGAATGGGACTATTGACGTTGGCCTGCTAGTCTACGCTTAATCTCGTGTTTATTCGCATAGAGGTTGCCATCTGTCTTGCGCATTTATGGAAATGCTCGGTCCAATCTTATCACATTATGGCGTCATCAGCAAATATTCGGTTGCTGTAGCAGTTTGACCGAAAATGCTGTGATTAAGAAAGGCTAGCAATTCGATCAGTGAGTAAATAGGATAGACACTTAGCAGGTCATAGCTTTCTTGGTTCCGCACAGTGGTCTTAAAGTAGAGTAAAAGCAGGATTTAGCATTATCTTTAGGCTCAGCAATGAAAAAAAGGAGGGATTTTTGTGCACTTTGGTCAAAACATTACTGCGAATAGACCTTTAATTGGATGTGGTTTTGACCTGCCGTATCTAAGGTAAAAGTGCAAAATTTTGAACTTGACTATAGTCTTAGGTAATTATTCGAATGTGCAGCCCACACAGCATAGAATTCGAAAAAGTTTAACAATCCAAAGCATTGTTTAAAGAGAGTAATGTCACAATTCAAGCCTTGTTAATAGCCCCATGGAATTATTTAGTGCGTTATCAAGTGTACACATTTCTGCAGCATTGCCAATAGTTAACATGAGCAGTCACACGTTTCTTTGTTTTTTAATTCCGATTTTCAATCAGTCAACTAACCAATGGAGTGTTTGAGGGCGATCATGAACGCGGTGCTCCTGCCTACTTCCCAGGAACTCGCATGCACGCATCTTCAGGATCATTCTCGATCTCCCTTTACTGCGCTACATTTAAATAATGGCATCCTCAGTAGTCTTCAACTTTTACTCTTACAAAAGCAGCGGAATTAATACAGCTTGCATTTTTTATCGCGTCTCCTGCTGCTGTTATTCTTAGTACTCGGAATCCAGTTGGCGGCATTCAATTCTTGCACGAGTTCCAGTGTAATGGGATCTCTATATAGATGTAAAGCTGCTCTTCGGTAGGCGTAATATTATCTAACACACATTTCCTGCGCATGGCACTTGCCAATCATTTCAATTAAATCTAGTTATGTTAAGAAAAACTACTAAGTATAGTTGTTTCTATCTGTTTTGGCTATCTCAGTGCTTCTTTGCGACCCCCTTGCTTGCCCTTTCAGCCCGATTAAGCATTCGTTTATTCGTTTTCTTTTGCACACTATTTATATGACATCCTCCCCTTCATTAGGGTATTCGCGAGCAAAGGCCAAGCTGATGCTTTTGTCCAATCGAGTTTAGTGTTGAACACAAATAAGTGCTGGCATTTACAGATCTCGATTCGCACCTTGGGACACATCCCTTTTTTAAAAGATTGGGCAACACTTGCTGAATATCAATCAGAGAGACCACCGTATTCTTTCTAGTTTCAGCAAATTACTGCGAGCTTTTTGTAAAGTGTTTTGCAAAGATCGCAAGAGACCATAAGGCGGTGTCTATATTACCTCATGAACACAAATAAATTAACAGCACCCCTGTTTTAATCATCTGCTTGGACTAGGCGCAATATGGCCGAGGTGCTGTTGGAAAATATAGCTTTGGGTGTGTTCAACCATATATTATACGATATGTGCATGCGCAAAAGTTTCTGCTAGCATTTCATTTTGGCTTTTGAAAAATTGGATTACTTTAGCTTTCTCTTCAGCATTTTATTCATTTACCGATTCTCTCACATTAAGTGCTTCCACCACAATGCATACACACATGCACCCATTCATTTACTCTTCGGATTAGACCCTATTCATAACCAGTATTTTCGCACAAACCTTGTCACAGGATGCGCAGCGCGTTTGTCGCCAACCGTTTAGTCAATCAGAAATGCAAATGCACAATCGTATTGTTCAAGTGATGCGGCACGGTGCCTCATTGGCAAAAAGGTCTGTAAATATCAGCTAAAGCCTGGGTGGAAGATGTCCAACTTATTTGTTTTAATGTAAGGGGACTGTTCCGTCTCAATGTCACTACTGATTTGTAACTCTTCCCTTAAATTTCACAATGATAAGTGTTATGTTGAACCAAAAGTGCCATACATGGCCAGTATTCTACGTCGTACCTTTTGATCTACCCTTCCATAATGCTCTTATCCAGCTATCTTTCTATCTATCTATTTCTGTACATTCTCCTGATGGAAACCGACCTCTTACATGCAAAGAACCCTTTACCTGATTTGATGTAGAATTCCTTCTAGTAATTCTCTCTCTTCGTCATTACGCACGCTCATATGAAAGCGGTTTAAATGCATCATGGCACACTTCCACTGACTGCGACACGTCCCTGTACCCAAGCACGCATTAAGAGTTGTAGCACAGCAGAACGCAAAGCGAAACATCATTTACAAAGCCGACTAATAAACAGAGGCATGCTAGCCTATTTTAGTTCAAGCCGGGATAATTTTTAACAGAGTGGTGCGTTGGTGTCAATTCTGGGGACTCAATAGTTTTAACCATGTCGGCTTGTCTCCGGCGAAACTGCCTTTTACTTTCCTATCTCCGCCACCTCCTTCGGTACGCAAACAAACATGTAACTGCAGAGTCTAGTTTCATGTTGCCTGTGTGCGCAACAAATCGTTGTGCATCTTAGTGGCCAGTAGTTAGACTCACCCCGTCAAAATAAGAACGGGAAATTTTCAGCGCTAAACTATCAGAGAGACAGCTTGATATAATCCCATTCAATACCCTGCGATATGCTATGCCGCGTGCGCATACTCATTTCATCTTCTATCTTTCCTCCCCTTCCCCGACATCCACATCTACCTCTACCTCCGCTGCATCACTGTCTGCGGGTCAACTAGCAAATTAGTAATTGTTCAAGTGCACACACACCTCGACTGTATGTGACCGCTGAAGCTCACCAATGTGGCTTAGCATGCTGCTTGTGCCAACATGCAGGTAAGAGATAAAATTAATTAAGAGACGCGGCAATGCAGGTAGAGTGGCGCAGTGGAAGTGTGCTGGGTTCGTAACTCAGAGGTCTGTAGATCAAAGTCCCACTTCGCAATTTGACCACCTATTCGCACGGTCGAGTCTAGCTGCACCTCTCTTCGATGCTTCGCTCACCTGGCCTAAAATTTTATGCTCACCATATGTTTAATTGCCAATTCCCTTCAGCTTTACACCCAATTAACGTGACCTGCTCAAGGGAACGCTCTGTTGCGTGAGTGTTATGGAGGCCAGTCTGATAACTAGAGGTGGTCGTGCGCTTATCGCCTAATGCCAAGTGAACGCAAAGTCGACCTCACAAATAGTGGGCTATCACGCATAATTTAGAGTTCTGACTAAGAGATTCATGGGTACTTAACTGGAGATGGCGTGTGGTTGTGGTTTTGTTATTGGCACAGATTAGGTGAGTGTAAGTCAATATTGGCAAAGTGCGAAGAAGATTTGGTAGTTAAGATAAAGGTAAAAGTAGGTGGGAGGAAGCGAAAGGAGCTCTCTTCATGTAGTATCCAAAACAGTTAATGCCATTCTTTATGACGTCGTTCCTTGCTGAAAGCACTAGCACTACTGAGACCCCAGAGCGACTAGAATGCAAAATTTTACAAATTTTTATGCTTCGAGTTTAAATAGAGTTGGATTTAAGAGCAGCGGCAAAAGACACATTGCAGCCTAGTTCTTTAAAGGCCAAGTAAAATTGAGATGCGGGTACTAAGTAGGAATAAGTATGGAATGGCATGTTATCCTCATTATTAGTATCAAAGTGGTAAAATAGCACCAAAATGTGACCGAACAATTTCGGGCCGCATAATTTTGCGCATTTAAACTGTTTGAAACGGCTTACATACACAAAGCCAATGAAGATATTCTTCAAAGTGCTTACGAAGAATAGGGAAATGCTTGAGGCGTTCGTCGTAATAGAGTCGGAATCAGCTCCAGTGCTTAAATGTTATCAATGCTTTAGCAAGAGACAAATTAAAGATAACTAGGCTAATTCGCTCCTCTGATTCGAGAACACCACATGGATTCATTACCTGACATCTAATGAATGCACATGTTTGTCTTATGTGGCTGGCTTAATAAGTGAAAACTGAAGTAAAGGAGAACCGAAATGCTTGATATAAGGTTATCTAAAGTTTATCAATACAAAGCACTTAAATCGAAAGTGGTTATCTCTGTCACAAATCCATTCTCTTAAATAATTCAGCTTTGATCGTTTTTATTTATAGGTCAGCAATTCGCTGAATCAAGTTATAACTACTTTGAAGCGAGGCGATGCTCAATGCGGTGTTTTTTAAATTACCGGTTATGTATTTTGACTAAAGTAAAGCAATATCACAGCCGTGACAAATGCAGCGGGAGAAGAACCACAACAAAATTGACAAAGCAAACGGAAGTTGGTTATTAATGCACAGCAGGGTATCCCTTAGGGCAAAAGGATAGACCATGTCCAAGGAAATTGAGGTTCCTCACTCTGTGACTGGTGCTGCTGCTAATTCTAATGCAGGTGTGCACAGCGCTCCGTGTGATGATGCTGAGGTGTTCAAACACATCTTTCTCGACACTGTGACTCAGTGGCGTAATGGTTTGCGCATATGACCCCAGATCAGAAGACTGCGTGCTATTCCTACTTCATTCTCCTTTGCCGTTGCCTGCAGCCACCCTTTGACTTGTAATCTCCCCTCGTTATCAATTTCGTTACTGCATCGCTGCTCTTGCTACTGCTGTTACTTCCGCTGTGACAGCATTGTCGTCGCAAATGATATCCTCTATATTTTCTTGTTCTTTGCTCTACAACAATTCTTTGTTACCCCTTTTGGCCGCCCTGAGTGACACGGCAATGCCCGAAATTGAACTAATTATTGCTGGTGTATCGCGGCAGGAGTGCTTCTAAACTGTATTGATGTCAGTGGCAAAATGAAAAGCGTTGTAAGGACAATTTCACCCTTGCTCAAGTTTCTGTGTGGTAACTTCTTTAAGTTTTCTGTCACATTTCACACCACTATAAGGCAACAGTATAATAAAACTATGCTTTCATTGTTTTTAAATGAGTGCTAAGGAAAACGTCCTTCCGCTTAAGCTTTTTTTGTCGAGGAAGAAGAACACACATAAGTATACTTAAGTGATAAATGCAGAGAAAAAATACCACAATGATCGACCATTCCATCATTTCTCATCTGCATCAGCTTGCAAAGATTCCCTATTGAAGAAATGCCTGAATCCAGAAGGCACGCAAGGTATAGCCAGAAGTGGATTTACATATGATGGTCGATACAAAGACTTGATCCGCATCGAGTGAGGCTATGCAAGTGATTATTATTGCTTGTTTGGGCTACTGCCTCTGCATGCGCGACTTTAACACCAAACTTGTACCAAGAAAAATTATATGCGGAAGACAAAAATAACCCGCGAAAACGGAGAGGGGCATTTAATTGTTTTGTAATTTTACGGGCATGACGAAAAAGCAACCGTGAACACAAATTACTACTGCGCAAGTGACTCATAAGTGGGGCTTAAGGTCTCTCCTAGTCTGCGCACATGCCCGTGTCACACAACAGCACCTGCATTGGTTAGTAGCATCAGGCCTAATAGATTAGCTTTTACAAGTATTCTCATGCTCAAGTCAACCGAGGAAACTAAGGTATTGAAACGAATTTACAGCTGTGAATTTCTCAGCTTTGTCATAGGAACCCAGTTTTAGCAGAAATTTATGCCCTTAATCGCCAAGATAAAAGGTTTGGTACAGGGTCGTCACCGTAAGAGTCACACTTAGGAAGAAGCTTGTCATCGCATAAGCTATCAGTTAGGTAGGTCGTAGGTATGGCAAAATTCATTCCATCTAGGCGTGAAAGACGATAGGAAGGCAAAGAATTGTTAAAAGAATACTATCGTACGCAATTATCTGGCAAGTTAATTGATGGCGTTGAGTCTTATAAAACGCCCACGATCGAGTTTGGGGTCCTGTCGGCTAAGCTCTCCTTCGTTGATTCATGCATAGCGAAGAGGTTCATGGTTGCTCGGTCTAAATCCATTCATCAAGGAGCGTCAAACGGCGTGTGTACGACAGAGCATTATCAATGTCTGGAAATGCTGGAATACAAAAAGCGGTCTTTAAAATTCCGTGAAAATGTGCTAGTTGTACACGCGAACCTCCATCAGTATCGCTGCCCATACGTCTCCTTACAAATTCCATCGTTCACATGCATACAAGCTGTCACAATGCAAATTGCATCAGAACTACACAAAATAGGCCATTAGGACTTGCATATAGTTACCAGTTTGAGAAGTAGGCTTAAGTCGCAAATTTCGATATTACTTAATAAAACCTGTCAAAATCTTTTTTAAAAGGGTACGATATTCCACTCGTTGTCGCTTTTAAGACACCGGAAGCGATTGAAATTAGTAAAACTGCTATACCTTTCCACTATTTAGACCGGAATATGTATTTGAGTATGGCCACTGCTAGTTTAGATTCAATTAGGCTAACAACAGTGAAGCGTGGTTGAATTCTGCTGAGCGTATGCTAAGGCACGCGGATCCCACACTTTGCATTGGTAATGCCGCTGTCTTGCTGGCGTGCACATCTGGCCATAAATGCAGCTTTTTAAGCCTTTTCTGCTGTAGTATTGTAGCTTACTTCTTAGCGACTCACTTCATCACGTCTACAGTGTGATGTGACTTGTTCATTTAATCGTGCTCAAGTCACCACACCTCATCGTAGAATCAAAGACCGAGATTCGACGCATCATCACAGACGGCGTGATGCTTTCAAATGCTAGGCAATGTCTCACTTTCTCAAACATAGCTTTATCGAGTCCCTGGAGGAGTCTAATTAAATCTGCGTCGATTGTAGGCCCCTAATAACTCTGTTTAATCTTTATATCCTTGGCGAATGTCAATGTGCCTCAGTATTAGCCATATTTTCCTTTTTGAAGAGATCAGCTGATCTACGACTAAACCAAACGCGCATACAGAATTTTGACAGCTAAATGAGTTTACATGATGGGCTCTAAAATCAGCACTAACGATGACTTTTTATCCTCGGCCAAACGGTTTTCTGATATTAAATGAGCATCAACGCACTGTGATCACCGCACCGGGGCATTGCAATCGAGTATCGCACAGAAGAATGACACTACTTTGTAACTTGTCAGTGCCGTGGTCTACTTTACCTTGCTTCTTTTAGATGTGTCCTCAAGTATTTTGAACTTATCAACCCGATTGAATCACATCAGGGGACGGTGAGTAGTAGCATAATGAAAAGGTATGAATGGGATAAAAAAAGTGGGAAAGAAGATCAAAGTTGTCTAGGTGAGCATAACTATGTCATCTTTGATGGTGATTACAGGCAGCCTGATACAGCTTAAAGCCACAATAGGAAAGAGAGTCTGCAGAGGGGATCGCCAAAAACAAAATGCAAGGAATTGGTTTTACATGCTCTGGACAAGGAACTTACTCTACTTGCCAAACTTCACGTGGATAGGATTGGCTTGAGAAACAGGGCACATGTTCTACTATGGGTCCATTGCCTAAGTTCATCATTTTAACAGAAATGGCCACCTCCTCAGAGTCAGTTCAGTTTGATCATAACCTAGTCGAAGCCGATAACGTTTTAGAAGCTCTTCATCAGTAAGTTTCCGCTGAATCAGTAATCTTTAGGGAATGCCTCCCTTCCGTAAGCCGTAAGCATGATGGCCAATTTAGAAAGACAAGATTGCTGCATATTTGCAGCTTGCACACTCACCATTATCACTTGAGGAGCCAAGTAGCCAAGCCGATGGCCTCGAGCTCTGCGTTTGCTAAAGGCATACATATTCTGCCCTAGTGTTATGCCTTCATTTACTAACAACAAAGTCCTGGGACACTACGTTCGCGGCATCGGAAGGCGGACCCGGCCCTAAATAATTTTTATCCTGGTTCATACCACTCTGGAAAACTGTAGCAGTGCAAAAGAAGTGCATATCTTAAGGATGGGTGTAATGCTGGCATCGCATAACAAAAGGGCTAAGAATCACGTCCATCCTTGGCGTTTGTTCCATTCCCGTTTTCTGCAAGAAAGCTATTAACAGAAGCGACACCAGTCTTGAGCCGCCTGGACAAGTTTCGTTTCGGAGATTCCCTCGGCATGCATGCTTAGGGAGACTGGTGTGCCAGAGTCCCTCTATGGACGCGCTGATGGTCGGCAGAATCTCACGCTCTGAATTCAGTTATTCTTTGAACGGGATTGAGGATCCAGGCTGTGTCTAGTGAAACGATTACCTCCCCTTGCCTACTGCAGAAGTCACATGTTTAATCGAATTAAACAAAATGTGTAGACGATCCGGAGTGGCTTAAGGCTAAGGCGAGGCTAAATTCACTTCGAATCGGAAGTTTATTAAAAACTTCACCTTATGAGTCCTGTGTCCAGACAGCCTATTTTGCCAAAATTACCTCTTATCGACATTTGAGACAGCTTCAAGCCCCTCATTTCTCACTGTCCGCCTTTATTAACCTTGTTTGCGAAAGCAAGCTTTCTATTTGGTAAAATGCAGATCTATAACCAGCTAATATTCAGCGGATTCGTGCATTTTTAATATCCGGTCAAAGGGCGTTCAACAGATGAAATCGCCATTTCGCAATACATTTGGGCAATTTTCGCAAAAGCCAATCTCAAAAGTCTATCGCGTGCCTACCCATAATGAAACGTGAGATTGGACTGAGGCCGCAGTCGAAACCTCATTTCCTACGTCCTGTATCGGGTCACAATTTTCCAAAATAACACCATATGCTGGCGATCTACTCGCGGCAGAAAGAAACAAGGATCAGGGGTACCAGTCTCGTTCTCTGCTTTGTGGATTACCAAAAGTGTACAGACAAGAAGAATAATTTGATTAGGTTAAAGACGATTGTAAGGAGCCTGTTGGTGATCCAAACAGTGATTGCGGTGGTTGCTGCAAAACCCGTGCAGCAAAACACATCGCAAAGTTGTATCGCGAACTCGGCGAAACTAAGGACTCCTCATTAGCAGCCATTTCGACGAATTGGCGACTTTGGTACCTGTGTGAGGGCGAATTCGGCTAGCTAAAGTTGGGTGGGGATATCAGAATGGGTCCGCCTTGCCGCCATTTGGAAAAAAATGCGTATTATCAAGGAGGTGGTCGTGGTTAGACCAGAGGCCTTGGTTTGTCCTAATTGCAGTGACTGACTTTTACCGACTTCGAAATCAGCTTCATTTCCTTTTTGTCAAATGATCCATGCATTTTAAGCTCATTCTTCCTGCCATTTTGCAAATCTTAATACCTGTTTTACATTTTTGCTTGACTGCACACTGAGCACGAAAATGCTTTCCAAGCAAATCACAGATGGCTGTTTACTAAAATTTGTAAATGTCTATGACGGGTAAGCAACGTCTTAAGAGATGCTCCTGCAAGGTAGGGTGCGCTCTCTTGAATTTGAAGTCTCAATCCAAATTGTTTAATCTTAGTACCGCTACCATTTTCTCCATATCGCTGTTAAATTGCTGCTACAAAGCTTCCTAGACTTAGTAGATTTGGAAACAAAAGAAAATATTTTATAGTGCTTTTTGTTCAAATGCCAAGCCTAAATCACAGTTAAAAGAATTTGCTTAATTTAAGAGGTTTCAGAAGACTCCCAAGTGCTCTTGCTACCAATGCCAATGAAAATTAAAAATAAACTGAGATATGGTCTACGATTTGGCAGTAGCGATAAAATCTTAAATTTTTTTAGGACTAAGGCACTGTGCAAGTAATAACAACCTTTAGCACCTCATCTCGAGTGCTTAACTATCGTCAGGAAAGAATCCAAGCAACTCGCGATTATCGACGTGCATTGCATTAAAGGCATTGGAAAACCAAATATATTGGCACTGAGGACTATGCTTAAAGGAAAGCACTTTAACGCCGTAGTTTGTTTGCATCGTCACATCTCTATAGACAATTACTGAACTTACATTGCAATTTCATTGATATTAGCAGGGCAATTCGAGCGAGCTTGACACTTGCAAAGCTGCTTATTTAGATCGTAAGCATATGATGAAAAGAAAAGTTAAATCGTTCGTAATCTATGCCCTTGGGATTGCATCCAATTGAGAGCAAAAGTCCTCGACGCTAGTCTCAAAGGCAATCTCAAATCAATTGTTTCGCACTATTATTCAAGTACTCAATAGAATATGTTTCGATTACTGCATTGTAATGAAATAGAAGAGGATAGTGCCCAATGAGCTCGGTCATTGTGTGCCCACTCCGAAGAATCTTATGGTTGTCGCATAGCGCACTGCAGTCCGTGTCCATCTTACGCTCTGTGTGCCCTTCCAATTGTTGGGTTTAGTGCTTTAAAAATGACGCCAAGTTATTAAAACAATAGTGAATTGTAGTTACTGCCCTGCTAAATTCATAAGTAAAGATGCAAGTAATGCAAGCGACATTATGCTTGAGCGTTTCTATTTTTCCCTAGAGAAAAATAGAGGCAGAATATGAGCAAATCTATGAGTATACATTGTGATAGTCTTATTTATAAAGACTTCCCTTCTTTATGGCAGAGGATCTGGCTGATCAACAAAACGCGTCAAGAAAACCTTCTCACATATAAAAACATGCATGACCAAATATGGTCAGCTTAGTCTTGATCCAAATCCGTATCGCTTACAAGGTCAGTGAACATGGTAATTTTGAGTCAGCAGATTCTGCTCAGACTCGGACGCCAATATCAGCACTTATGGCCAAAGTCGATGACAACGCCCACTTACGCCAGTGGTGCAGCTCTCTAAAGTAACCCATTCGAGGGCGGTTTGGAGTGGTGTTCAAGGGAAGAAGTGTCCTTACCATGAACTTTGCATGCGGACCTATCCCCCTAGTTAAAACAAAAAATAAACACCTTAATTACTTTGTTCCTCTTATGTCATCAGTAAAGAAAGTCAAGAGGATTTCTTGCACTTTAAAGGTAGAATTATAACTCGCTCGCCGATCCGCCTCTTGCACCACTTCAATGATAAACAATAAAGTTACGTTTCACACCCTGCGAATGGTAGATATTATTTGTTTTACGGAGTCGAAAGAGCCTCCTCTAAAACTATAGCCTTAGTAGTCTGCGGCATAGTCCATGATAGTTTATCTCCTTGGGGCCTTACTTTAGTTTTAGAGGCACAAGTTTGGGTCACGATGGTAGGCCGATTTGATGATGCGGCAGAGAGACACAAGGTGATGTCTAGCAGTTCTCATAAAGTCATTTTGGATAAAATCCTTTGGTGGCTAAGTGTCTTAGCTGATATTAACTCATTTCCAATGACTTAACAAAGGGGCTATTCCTCCCCTCCCATCCAACTTTTGCGATTGATGCACACCTTTGTCCTTCACAAACCACTCACTTTCCATTTATTTTGCGCAGTATCTGACAATGAAAAGAAATATTTTAAGGAGCAAGGAGCCAAAGCATACTTCGTAATTAGGTCCTCGCTCCCTCTGTCGAATAGAGATTTGTGTGCCAATTCGACTACTAGCAGTGTTGTGGGTGACGAAAAGCAAAGGAGACGCACTTTAAAGCTAGCAATGTGTGCTAAGATCAAACCTGGATAAAGAAGGTGAGTTGGCACTCAAATGGACTAGTATATGCACCCTACTGCTAATTCTGCGGATTTAATGTCAACTCTAACATCCTTTCTTCCGCTGATAGCATATTATCAGTGACACGCAGCATTTAACCTTCTCATATGCGGGTCCCCAAGCATTTAATTATTCTGCATCTCAATGCGCATAACACACATTATAAGGGTATTGAATGTGTGCAGATTTTAATTTGAGCATAGAAATGGATATGTCATTAATGAAGTCGGTGGCTTCAAAAAAACAGTTAGAAAATCTACACGCATGCGATTAGTCATCCTAGATGAAATCAAATAAATTTGTTTCAAACAATCCTGGTCTTATGCATCCTACAAGAGATCAAGCGAGCAGGCTTCGAAGTCGGCATAGGTCTCTAATTTTTAAGGCAGACAGTGTGCTCTGCACGGACTGATAATAATAATCAAGTGAATGTAAGATTAAACATTTTGATTCCTCGTCTCCCATCAGCCCAACCTCGTCGCCATCGCCCTGCGCTTGTCCCTGTTGATCCCTAAGGTTTTTCGCCCGTCCACTGTCACGGATGAGGCCTGAGTGGGGGTAGATACACGAATGATTGGGTGTGAGTAGTAAAAGCTGACTAAAGATTAAAGGCTGCATTGAGAAGGGGAAGTTACATACCGGTATGTCTAATAACATCGCCGGGAGGTGGTGATATTGCCGTCATTGGCATTGCGGAATGCGGATTCGAGGTGTGCATGAGGGAAGACGGAAACAAGGGTGGAGGTGGGGATTAAGGAAAATGGATGATGCTCGATTGAAGTGGTAGGACAAGGTTTTATGGGTGAAGCGACTTTTTACGTTAGTGCTAATTATGGTCGTCCCGAAATCAGTGCTAGTGTTGATGAGGATGGCGATGGTAAGGTTAGGAGAAATCCACGTCCGTTTGCACCCGCAATAACACTTAAAAGATGGATTGGTCAAGTGGAGCGTGCACTGCTATTGCTATTGATGGGCGGAAAATCAGCATCCGAATTAGTTTCGATAGCGGTAAAACGGCATCCAATGAAGGATGAAACTAGGTAACTGAGAGTCAGGGCCTCCAGAAATGGGTCTGAGCATCCATTATTGCTCTTTACCTAGTAAGACTCCACTTTTCCCCATCATCAAAGTCTTCGCCATCAGACACTTCGTGATGCAGTGACCGCAGTTCAGTTTTGATCTCTTACAAGATCGGTGCTTGGACGTGCGAATAATGCGATTATCGATGTCAACAAATAAACCGCAAATCAGGTGCTGTACTTCCGGTCTAGTTAATTTTACATTACCTGTGGGAATAGTGTTCGTCGTCTATAAAGTAGACATTTACTTATCGTAAAGCATACGATCAAAGCCGACGAATTCCGACATACCTGTCAGAAGAAGTGAACCGTCCGGCAAAAGAGAGAGCTGGTGACAAGACTGTACATTTGACAATGCTGTCATAGGTGCATTAGATCGAGATAGTAAAGGGAAAGACGATAATCTACAACCGTGTGTCAGCATCAAGAGTCAATCGCAGTCACAAAGAAGATTTTCTTTCAGTTTCCCAACATCGATGCTATTTAACGAGACCAAGTGTAAAGACGAAGGTAAGTGAAAGCTAAAACCGAAAAATGAGGGGATAGCTTTCGCGGATTTTTGGTGAGAAGCACATAAAGCACCGCGAGAAAATTGTTGGTCAAGTAGCATGCAAAATGATGACATTTGCAGTTCTATGTAGCATTATCAATTCTCCGTGAAAATATTGTACCCTACTTTGTAGGTTATTGCCCGAGCGATAACGTGATTGAAGACTGACTGTGCCAGTTCTTGCTTGCGGCTTTTCGAATAAATACTAGCAGCTGAGATTGCTATGATGTGGCATATTTTTATAGCTTACAAATTAACCATAAATCCTATGCTAGTACCATTCTCTACCACCTTAAGGAACTGCCAAATAAAGACCAAGATTGTTCTCCTTCTGTTCCAAAATTGACTATGCATTAGCTGTTAATTGGAAGCAATTAAGTTTGTATTCGACTGCGCGAAGGCATAGTTTTGCAAAGTCTGCCAAGTCATGCAATCCGAAACACGGGAGGGATGCTCTCAACGGTTCAATAGTGAAACTAGTCCCTTAATATCCCTTGTAAACTCAAATTATGACTCTTAAACAATCATTCCATAAGGTTATTTATATGAGCCAAAAGTTGTTACATTCTCATGCCACGACAGGAGAAACTCCTCAATCCTTATTCGGTCTAAATACGCGTTATCCAGACGTCGAATTCAGGCAAATCATTCGACATTTTTTGTCTTGCGCTTGAGTGCATTTTGCGCTTTTTTCCATTTTTACAACCAGCACACGTAATTTGATTAATTACGAAATTAGCCTGATTCATTTGGCCGCAATCACCTTTTTCTTGTCAACATATTAAAAGTCTTATGATATTGAGCAAATTAAAGTGATTTTGGAGTAAAGAGTCACAAAATGTCGTCTACATACAAACATCTGCCCACATGCTTGGCGAATAAATTTAAATAAATAAAGTTAAGGACGGTAGTCAACGTGCCTGCTAAAGACTAAATTATAGGCACCATAATGCATACGGTGAGGCTAGCTAGTAAGGCATGTGGCCGGAGAAGTGCTCCAAAGAAGTTAACCAAGTTAACTCATCGATTATCTGCCATGCATTTTAAACATTGCTTAGCACTTTAACTCATTCTCATAACTTCCCAAAAATATGCTCAATGATCGGCTACCCTGTATTTGTTGATCTTTGCTTCTACATCGCAAAATAATCAATGTAAAGCACAGAGTAATGTATTTCGCAGCACTATTGAAGATAGCACACAATGTTGATGAGCTGCATTGGTGTTAACATGACGAAATCGGGAAGTAAAAGGGATTGCGTTTTTATAACATTGTCTTAACAGTTCGATATCACTGCCTGCGAACCATGAGCCACAAAAGCATGAATATACTCACTCAACATGAAGCAAGCTTTATAAGCAAAAACATACGCGTAAGGATGATGTGAACGAAAGCACTCCCTTGGTCACTCGTGCGTAAGATAGCATTCGTAACATTTCGTACAGTAACGATGCATTCCACGCGCACTTTGATTTTAGCTGCAGCATAATGCGTGCGTGCCAGAACTTCAGAAGGCCAAGATAAATGGAAAATAATTACTTTAGATAAACTGTGAACTCATTAATTTACCCCGAAACGGAGTGAGGGAGAATTCTTGTATACTGGGTCAAGCAGCTTGGTCAGATGGGGACATGGCAATGGGGTATCATAGGATCAGAGGATGTCATCTCTTCGGGGACCAACAGTGTCTTCAGCTTCGATGCGCTCAGATATACTGGCTACTTCCCACCCAACTGTTGATCTTAAACCAGACCGTAACACAGGGATTGACATCATCGCATCACGCTCTGAGGCCGCATTCCTCGCTACTAACAATTGCCAGGTCGTGACGTTTTAGCTGGGCACACAGTCGGTGGGCCGAAATGCAATCTCCTCCCAATCACAATCACTCACTTAGTTGCAAGTTCCTGGAATGAGTATGATACTTCCCCCAGCTTAATACATTTTGACGTGGTTAGGCAAAATGCTTGATCAGCTTCCCTATAATATTTGTGACACCATAGACACTACACGGAACTAGAAATGCTAAGCGAATCATAAATAAGACAGCTCTGGTGTACGAAATGCTGAATATTTAATTTTATGATAACAGATTGGCAGCAAACAGGTATTATTGACAGAGATTTCACACAGACTTGTGTGCAAGCATTCCACTACTAGCACAAGTTGTGATTTTCAAGTAATAGAATATGTTGCCCTAATAATGGTGGACGCATAATCGTGTAAGAGGTTAAAGATGTCATAGGCATTTTGGGGTCAGCGCATTGCGGTGATATAAAACGAGGCCTACCAGAAGCACTTTAACGCTTGAAGGATTCCAGTAGCATCACGGGAATCTATAGCAAGTCCACACTAATGCCAATCCTCAGCAATCGCTCATTGCTGTGCGCAGTCGATTTGGTGCCCAAAGTCCGCACAATGAGCTGTGCTCACACGGAAAACAGCTGCTACTATTCCTGGCTGTTGTTTTACAAATGAGATTTATTAGTGCTTTATTTGAGCATGTCTTATGATTTACTTAAATGTCTTCCTTGCAATGAGCACTCTGAAAGCAGTGAAAATCTTGATACTTGCTTTGTGCTGATGTCAGCGTTTGATGTGTCTTTCTGCGGGGAAGTCTGGACAGCCAACGTCTGAAACAAGATAAAACATTGCTGTTAAATTTTGAATAGAAGACATCAGTTCTTACAGTATCATTGTGACAGCAAGCAAAATTCTGGAAACACTGGCGTGCTTGTTGCAAAGAGAGCAGAGCGCAAGAACCTCCATGCTAACAGCTGCGTGCTTAAATTAGTGCGTAAAGAGTGAAACCACCCAACCTACTTTACAAGGTAAGTTTAATGAAATGAAGCTCCTATCACTACCCCATTAACATCCTGAGCCTGTGAAGTCGGTGCCAAAAGTAGACCCTTTGATCGCAGGTTGGCAGGAACAGAGAAGAAGCGAGACAGGTGATGGTAGATAGGCATGTCCACACTTCAATTGATCCCACCTTTTATAAAGAGCCATGAATTCAGTGTAAATGCAATCGCCTTTAAAACCAAAATAATTAGTATTGAAGTTAGAAAACGACCATATAGTTCTCCTTACACACATCTCTCATGTGCCTTGCAGGTAATTTTGTCAAAAGGTTGTTAAACACACAGCTTTGCTTAAGGTACGTGCTTTGTGAAGTGTGCATAGGCCGAACATTTAAGGTAACTACATTGCAAATTCTTGTCAGAAAACAGAAACTTCAATCTTACCAAATTATTGGAATTCGTTGACACCAAAGTAGTCACTGTTCGTTGATGGGTGAAGAAATTCTAGGGTTGTAAAACGTGCATACAAGGAAGAAGAAGCGGTCAAAGCTGAGTGTTTTTACGGTATGTCCAAGCATTTGCCAGACACCGAGAAATACAACGAGGTTGAAAATCACGATGCACCAGGTTAGGCGACGCAGTGGTGCTAGGGCTCTGCGCACCTCCGACAAGGGTGGTTTATTCTCACTTAGGCGTGGAGAAAACCGCAGATCCGTTTGTCTGGCCATCAAACCAATGTTGGGAGTCCGATACAAGCATTGAATGATTAAATAGAAAGGCATGTCATTATCATTTGGTTGAACAATTTCGACTGAAACAGTTCTGAACTATGCAAAGGCTTGAGGAAATAAGGCAAGTTTTGTACTTCTGCGAAGGTCAGGTGGATGGCTGGTTTGCCTACAGAGTTAAGATCTCAGGCCATGGCATGAGAGGATTATCAATTTCTTGCACGCAGCATTACACGCTTGACACCAGTTTGGGTTGAAGAGGTTTGGTGAGGAGGACAGTGATCGGTACAGGTAGCAGAAAGCCACCCAAAAATGCTATCCCTAACCCCGTAAGCTGGGTCTGCATGGAATCTGGTCGTTGAAAAGATAAGTAAGAGGTGATAAAAGCAAGAAATTATTCATGGACAATTTAATTATCAGTCTGTTTTAAGTGTCTGCGCTGGTTTTGCATCATATCCAACGTGTTGTATATGCAGTAGTCAATTTAGAATGCACGCAAAATAGATTTGGATGAGCCTTTTACTGCAACTAACGCCATAGACACTTGCTTGCTTAAAGAGGCATTGTTATTAAACCTCGTAATATTAGTATAGCCTCCTCGACAAACTGCTGATTGGCTGAAGGGGGCCATACTCAATATTAAAGAAGTGACACCTCCATTTTAGCTCACAGTAGAGCAAGGAGAGCCAGAAACATACCCAATGATGACGCTTTATCAAGCACGAACCAGGTGGTAAGTGATGCCCCTGCACTAATGAAGTAGCCAAGTAGAAGCGCAGCCTTCGAAAGACGCTCCCAAAGAATGCTAAGACAAAGGCATCCAACAAAGGGTGCGCAGAGACCGTAGAAAAGGAAATCCGCCAACTAGAAGGCAAACCGTAGTTAAATGTGCCAGCGTAATTCTCCAAACTAAATGAAAACAACGGCAAAAAGAATTATAAAACAACCTTACTTCGATGGGGCTTTTTTGTTCAAGACAAGGAAAACACCAGACCTCTACCATCATGCTGTTCTTTTACCTTTCGCACTCGCTTGCGCTTCCCATCTGTCCGATTAATTTTTCTCAGCTCTTTAAGTATGATTCTTTCTACAACCCATTCCGTTCTACGTTCGTCTACTCAATTTAATCTTTTTCGCTTTCGATTGCTATTGCAAGAATAATTTTTTGATGGCAATGACAAAATAATCGGAATGTCACTACCTGGAGAGCAACCACCAGTAATTAAGGTATGGAATAGGATTGAGGAAGTAGTGCCTCCTTTAGAGCCCAGTGGCGCAACTGAGACTGGTTTTTAACACTACGAATCGCTTTGATGATGGCATTGTCGTTCAATTTTTGACCAAAATCAAGCGCTAGAATAATTACTTTGAAATGAAGATCAATAAAAATACCCTAAGGAGGAGAGATCATTCTGTAGCTAGATGGACTCATCTCACACCAACTATTAACTCGCATGCGTCGGCAGATGCACACGTATGCCTGTGTTACGGCTGAGTGACGGACTTCTGATTACCATGCCATGCATCTCAACGTGATGATAACTTATGCATAAAAACATTGGCAAATACCATTTTCATGGAATCTGATGCGTCAACCATCTCATGGCGTGGAATATACAGCAAATAGTGCAAAAGCAAGCTGCGAGGCGTTGTGTTATGATGCAAAATCTACAAGAGAAGGAATTGGACTTTTGTGCCACAGATATATCCGACCAAACTGCTTAGATTTTAGATAACTAGCTCCAAACCCTTTTGTCCTTAGAACCAAACACCAATTCGGCCGGTATGAAGATTAGTCAGTCGGTCATTCAGCCAACAGGCAGCCCAAATGATGTATGCTGCATAGATCGGGATTGAAGAAATATGGAAAAACATGATCTTAAATAAGCGCTACGTTGCCTTATTGCCAGTGCCATTCCATCCATTTTCTTGACACATGCGAACCTAGTAAATACCAAACCAGCGTTACCCTAATGTTCGCTTTTGACATTGCAATATGAATGGGTTTAACGCAAGAAGAATTCGGCTAATAGTGCAAGAATAACGAAACGAACAATAAATCACAGCTCATCTGCGCCCGCAGCGCGCGGAGGCAACGAATGCATTTGGCGAGTCAATGTAAACTACAGCGGGGCATCGCAGCTAGCTAAACCGGAGAGTGCATGAATGATAGATTAAAAGACACATTAGATCAGTTGAGCCACCGTTTTCTAGCAGCAAAATTGGTTCAGGCACTTTAAAAGTCCTGTTTAATAGACTAAATAAGGATGTTTTGTTGTAGCATAAACAGTAAAACCATGCGCGGACCCGAAACCCTATATCGAGTGCGATTTAAGAGGGGACATGCGATGCTAACATCGCTTAGTGCGAAACACCTAAAATTACTCCCAGCTAAACACGTTGAATTTGATATTCCTTTAAATGCGTTCCCTTTAAATGCGCTCATAAATGACTTGTTGACTACAGTTAGACACCCACCACATCACCGATTATTCTCGTCTAGGACCTATTTGGCCGTGCCTGCTTATCTGTTCGCCCTTCTATGTAAAGTCTCATTTTAACAAATGGAATCGATCATTCAACTTTGCTACTATAACCTTTCACGTTATCGAGTGGATGGAAATAGTGCACCGCAGTCACATTGTGCTGCGTTGGTGGGGCATCAGCCAATCTTGTATCAAAATACATGACCCTAAAAGAATAGGGTTATGTGCATACCGCTATTGCAGAGAACATAATGAATGCCGGTATCATGCATGCCGTCACAGTAAAGGCAATCGGTACCTCGCTTCTTGACATCTCGTCCGTGTAGGCACGACATGCACCATGTGTCCGACAGCCATACACCAGTGTTATGGCAGGTCTGGTGCTGCATTCCTCCATGATCCTGTCAAAACAAAGAAGCGAGGGAAGAGTCGCCCTACTATCGTGCCAAAATTTTTATCACTAATGCCAATTTTGAGTGTCAGTGTGTGTTGTCAGCAAGAAAGGCCCATGCCTAGCCAACTCTATGCAAACATTATCAAATTCATGATGCGAAGGAAGTACACAGCCAGATTGTCGAACTCTTGTTCGATTTATAATATGTTAGCTCAGTAGACTGCAAATTGTGGCGGGTATTTCTTGTAGCATGATAATGGAACTGGTAGACCCAGCAATCTTCAAGCTTACATTATTTTAGTTTGCCATACTACATGAGCTGCATTTTTCCATTAAAATAAAAACATTCCGTTGGTTTGTTATTTGGTTCAAGCACTTATCACTTAGCCCTAGTTTTGCCTTGAATTTCGCATTCTCTCAGAAAGATGGCGATCGTTACCTTTCCTTTACACTTAGCAACCCTGATTGTGCATTGAGCATGAGCGCATTTAAATGGTAGAATACATAACGACAGAATCCGTTCAAACAGCTAGTCATTGGCTCCGTTCAACTAATCCATGGTTTGGTATTTTATAGCTGTCATGTCAGCAAAGTCACTTTGACATTATTATCAGCCATTACTTGCAGTCGTACCATGTATCAACGTGACATGCCGCACATTCGAGCATGCTGCGACAGCGACAGAGGTTCCGTCGGCTCGCAAGATGATCACGTCGCCTGCCACAGAGCAGACAATTTGCTTTTTCTACCTGCTTATTGAAGGGCTGAAGGGAGAATAGACAAACTGGAGAATTCAATGAATCACGCACAGCACTTGAGTGTCACAGAGTCATCTTGTCTTCTCTGGTGCAAAATAATTTTTCAGTGATTTATGCAGACCTAAGAACTTGTTTTTGGTCAATCTGTCGTGCAGTGCCTAATGCGCTTAATGACAAATTTTGATGGAGGTATCAGAGATTGCCAAGAAATTGATTTGGATAGAGCTCACTCGAATGTACTCTGCAAAGACATCGTGATACAGGACTGATGAGGCGCCGACAATGCTGAACGTGCAAGAGGTCACGAGGAGCAGAAGAAGCACGACGAAAATGACCCAAATGCCGCTCTTGCCCAGCAGGTGTACCGGAGTTGCGAAAATCACAAGACCTACAACAGCATGTTATTGATGAGGCTGCGATGGCACCCAGTCAATTAGTCAGTGCAATGATACGATGGTCCAATATATTGCAAAGTATTTTGTTTTCCAGAGTAAAAACTCATTGCATCCAACATGTTTAAAGCGTTTATTAATCTCCACCAAATTTAAAGACGCGACTTTTACAGGTATAATAAACTGATAAATCATCTAATCACAAAATTCAAGTCGGCCTGTAATTTGTTCTGGAAATATTAAATTGCGACTGGTACGGCTAAGGAATTAAAGACTTGCCGCGTGCCTTTTGCCTCTTGTCAAGAAGAGCTGCGGTGAAAAAAGCTGACTCTAGTGCTCGAAAACCCAAACCGCAGACAACACTGAGTGCAAATGGAATGCAAAAGGCCATGATGATGGCCAGAAGTAGACCAAGCACTCCATGGTTTGGCGGCAAGCTGACTGAAGTCTCCCATAGCGCTTGATCGAGCAGGACCCGCACCATGTGATCTAGAGAATGATATTAAGCAAAGTAATTTTTATAACCTATTAATGGGTGGATAGTGAAAGCCACAGCTAGGACACGAAAGGGACCAAAGGGCAATGCAAATGCGCCAACTTACGAGCAAAGCTAATGAGGCTATCGCTGAGGATTCTGTCATCGAACCCACTTGTCATGGAATCCCCAATCCCATAGTCTGATTTATTGTAGCACCTTAATAACTTGTAGAAGCTGTCCATGTTGCCTACAATACAGCTCAAATTTACGCCCAAAAATCAACACCATCAGCCGAATTTAGGTAACACTACAGTCACTCACGACTCCATGATGCAGCAGGATTACTGATTGTGGTAATGTGTTATACAAGTTTACCTGTCCTACTTAAGTTGTTGCATTCCATTCCAAAATGCAGCCTTGATTTCAACTTTAACCATATTATTCCTTGCCTTCATCGGCCTTGCTTTTAAAATTCGACTGATGTAAACTGTATTGCTTTCGCTTGTAAGTAATAACTAGCCTACTCATGAGTGCGCTATACGTAAGGGAAAACATTTGTACTCAGGTTGTAAGCACGAAAGGTGTCAAGCCATATAATTAAGTAATTAGACAATTTGTTCTACCTTCAATAGCATACTTGTTCAAGAACGGCAAAATGACTAAGATCAGTTGATTTTATGTTAACAGCACAGATGTAATGCAATTCATTCGCTACAAGTGAACCTAGACTTAACAACACTTTTTGCGCGGTTTTCTCGAAGATTTCTATGCTTAGTTTTTGCACGTTGGATTTGAGCGAATTGGCGAACTTGTGTTTTGAGCGAAAAAGCTTTCAGGATAAGGCGACTGCCTTTATGATGCAATTGTTTCTATTTTGCTTATTTTTTACAAGCGAGTATGCATTACTGCGCTTTGTCTTTTATAGATTCTTTAATTCAGTTGCCTTGGAATTTAGTTGGCCATTTCAGCCCATCCATGAAGGTGCGGTCTTGTTGCGCTTCCGTCTCTGTCTTCATCTCAGCATCCTATGTCATTGTTTCGCAATGTCTCAGCCACGATAATAAAATCACCCTCTCACGAAAAGTTGTCACAATTTTTGATGACAAGATAACGCTTTTTTGCATTTCCAGTCTAATTTACTTTAGTTTCACGCATAAAAGCCTGCAGGATCTGCGCCCTATCATCGTGAATCTACTTAACCATCATGTTCAGAACACCATTAACCTTCCAAACCGATATCACATGCGGATGTGCGTTTTGCATGAAAAAGTCAATAACAGCCAAACCTCATTTGCTTTGGAGAGGACATTGCAACAGCAGCCATGAAAGGAGCATACCAAGTGCCAAGGATGTTGGCACATGCAGTGCACTGAATATGAGAATGGCACAAATGAGGAGGATGGTGATAGCAATGATGTAGATGATGGGACTGTAGCTTCTGCGCCGCGCCACCACCTACAGGGCACCAACTAGAATGAAGACTATCGATGCGATGACGGTCTCGCTTGCATTCATGGTTGCGGCCTTCAAAACCTTTGAACCTTCTGCCAAAGGGAAGAGGACAGAACCAATGCAGGCCATTCTGTGTGACCGCCGACGAAACGTATGTAGTAAGATAAGTGTTGCTTACCAGTGATGTTGACGGTGAGGGTGTATAAGCTAGTGAGGAGGCTAACGGTGATGGTGAGAATGTGGGCACATAAGCCGAAGCGATGGCCAACGAATTGAGCAATGGTGTGGGCTCCAGGCGCCTTGGTACGAAATTCCAAGAGCAGCAGCACGAAGATGGTGTGAACCAACGCACAACTTGCTGGCGTGTATTTGCTACCGGCGATGCCGTACTAAATCCATAAGTGAGGCTACACTTTTGAGCTGTTCATAGCATTAATGCGTTGGTCATCATTATAACATGCATGTGGTGCCTGTGTATGCTAACAGACTGTACCGAACCGTGCTCCATATACTGGTCGATTAAGCCCTGTCTTCGTGTCTTCGAATGTTAAAGTGAAAAACACGACACGATGAGAAAGTAGCATTTAGTGTAGATGTGATGTGCTGATGGCTACGCGGCAAAGCAAATCGGCCCGACCGACTGGGTGGTTCGCCTCAAAATTATAATTCTTCCTTGCAGCCCTTCCGCCTTGAATGCAATAGCTAGGCTTTAATGTAAATATTGCATACTGCGCTATCATGCAGGGGTATTAGAAAATGTTTCGATTACTTAATAGATTTTAACTATCTGCCAACAGCCAACAAATTCTAGAGACGATGTCAAAATCACAACACAATTAGGCAATTTGAACCACCCAACCGCCTAGTGTTTTATGAATTCGTGGCACCGAAATCATAGTATTTCTGGCGTCCAATGCTAAAGCGATAGTTGTATAAAGACCAATCTCTAGAACCAGATATTAAACGTCAGCGCGTTAAGTTATTGGCCTTTGAGTAGGAGTATTATCTCAGATAGGTATCAAAGTAATGTTTCCTAGATCGGGAACCATTGACAAAATTAAGTGATCTGGTTGGCTAGCATTAGAAAAGTCAGGTTCCCGGCGATTGGATAAAATGTGACCTAGGTCAAATAAAAGGTCGGTGAATGATGATGTTGCCCTACCAGTTCTGTGTTTCTCACAGCCTCCAGAATTGTCGTCGGCCATGTGATTTGTACCACGAAGGAGGCAATGACAATGCCGAGATTGTGTGGCCTATTGGAACTGCTGCAAAAGTCTCTTTGCATCTTCGTCTAGAAGAAAAGCGGAATTGTCGAACTGTTTTACGAGCGCACCTGGTGGATGCAGACAAGACCGCGAAGTGGCACTGGAAAATTGGGTCATGAACAAGTCCTTCTAATTATGGAACACTCAGCCCTATGTTTGAAGCAAAAGGGATAATTTATGCACCTGACTGCAATAAGTGTTTGCACATTAGGACACTAAAATCTATTTTTTCATAAGAGGGATTTCTTATGGCCCCGAAGGTAGAAGTATTTTATTCACTTGAGTATGTGAAAATGGACTAAAAATGAAGAAAATAGGAGACATGCATTTTTACTATTTGAAAGCGCAGTGTTCTCGGGATAGTATTTACGGTGATGAATACATATATGCATGCGAATGTGTATGCGCACAGTCTTTATTATTGACTTATATGCATGTGCGAATGTGCATCGCGTTTTTAGAATTGAATGCGCATGCTTGTACGAAATGATGCATGCGTTAGCGAAATCAAATAATTGTATGTTAATGTTTGCTTTCATGCAATTATCATCGTTGTTGATGTGTTTGTGTGAGGATATCCATTTAAGGATGTTTCCATGTTAGTGATGCATGCATACGCATAGTCGATTTCTTTGGCATAAATATTACTGACCTATCCATGTATTTGAACTTACACACAGGCATGCACATTTCCAGTACGCTTATCTTGGCCGTTCCTCTCCTGACAGCTAGACCTGACGCTGTCACTGCTCCTTACTTATGTGCGCTAAGAGCGTCAAAAGTTCATTTAATTATATGGGTAAGTTAAGCAAAGATTTAACTTGACAGACACCATTGCGGCCAGCGCACGCGAAAATGCACGTCGACTAAACTTTTTAGTCACTAATTTTACCGAGCGTGTGATATGATCCATTGAAGAGAACTAAACCCATCGATTCGTCGCTCTTCGTTTTGTGGGTCCAGCTTGGCCATCATTAATGTGAGTGCGCATGAAGTAGTGATTTGAATTTCAGGAATGTTCAAGCCAATCATGCAAATAAAGGTTGGAAAGGAAAAGACAATCGAATAAAGTACATTCGCGAGAAAGCGTCATCACTCAATCGCATCAGGTCCCAATCCATCGACGTACAGAAATGAGACGAATGGCAATAACACTGTGCAAAATCGCCATTATTTAGTGCTGGGTGTGTATGCTTTATTCCAACTATGCATGCCACTGCTCCTTCTGGTGCCTCTGCAACTAATGTTTGCCTTTCCTACTTTTATCTGCTCAGGATGCCAATGCACACTCTAAAGCATGGATAAATAATGCGCTGTTTTTGCGGAAAAAGTGAAAAAAATGGACATTTCTATGTGCGGATCAGTCACTGTGAATAAAGAAATTAATGAGCGGATTCTATGAGGTTAAAACTAGGTTCCAATAGTTTTAAATCATTCCTCCACCACAAATCATCGCACTTGCCAGTTAAATAATAACCTTTGTCATTTAAATAATTGGTTATACTAGTAATAAAAAAACATAAGAAGCTGCGAAATTGTTGATCACTTCACAAATTCGGCTTCCTATCTTCACGCTTGGAACACTAAAAATATGTAGATGCAAAAGTAAAGGACAGAGAAAATGTCGCAGCAGCGCTCCAATGGTACTTCCTAAAAAGAACCCCTAGACCAACTCAGGAACCTAGTTACTCCAGACCTACTTGTCATGAAAGAACCGAATGCAAGCGACACGCATATGGTTTGATGGCGAGTTAGCCAGCGACGGTGGCAAAACAGTTAGCACTTAGCGTCTATCAGTATCAATTTGTAGCCTAAAGGCGGCATGTTGCGGTAGATTTAATAAAGAAAATGGATTAAATGTCTCAATAAAGCAGAAGATTTGAATTAACGTAATTCGCACATGAAGGCAGATTTATTTGATAGAGGAATTATCTTTTGATGTAACAAATGCGAATCCCATACAGTGCATCACACTTTGGATCTCAACCACTGACTATTTTCCATCCCTCATTGCTGCGCATCTTGCACGACGTTCGAATCCTCTGCTGAGTTGGAATTGCTACTCTTTTTATCTACAAAGGCATTAACATGCTGTGTCAAGGCTAAAAGCTAACTTCGAAAATGGCGGCGAATGGGCTCATAAGCAACTCAGAGTTCTGAATTTTCATTTGACGTTGAGACGGACGCAACTAAATACATGCGCACGGTTCGTCATGAGTAAGTTTGCCCTGTTGGAGTGTTGTGTTTGTGATTAGAAAGCATTTTCTGTAGCTGCGAAATAACTTTTTCAGTCTCTACAACTTTATTGAAAATTGATGGTTGAGCAGTGTTATTAAAAATGATAAGGATGTTTGGATGGAGTGATACAGTGACCACTCCAGAAATTTCACAGGTTCCCCATTAACAACTCGAGCGTTGCACACGGCAGCATTAAAGGCGGGCTTAATAATTTTGTCGCACATAATTTTAGTTACCCAACGCATTTCTAAAAGACAAAGCTTTATGCGCTTTTGTTTGTGACGAGTTTACGTGCCTTCCTCGCCATTGTTTTGGGTGAGTTGCTCAAATAAAAGTCGTGACAAAACTCAAGGTCGTATCAATAAATGATATTGTTGGATTCATGAAGTAACGCAAGCATCACTCCTGAATGATATCATAACATATGAATTTTAAGTGGATTGAGAATTACGCTTGCGCGGGCTTGCCACCTATTCAAACACAGAGCACAAGCTCACTTCGAGCTTAAAATGGAATCTTCGCCAAATATTACGCCATGAGTCTCCTCGCTCCTCCCACTAACTTCTTCTCCTTCTTTTGATGTTTAATCCTCTCTTCATTCACAGCTGCATACTTCCAACCCTTACTTATCTATTCCTGCCTCATGCGTCACTGCTGACCGCATTCTACCTTTGTCAACAATTTTAATCTTCTGCTCACACTCGCTCTTACCCTCACTCTCTATTCCGTGCTCTCTCGCCGCACAACACAAGCTACAACTCTCTTTTAAAGTTCCAATGCATTTGTTTGCGAGAGCTCAAGGGTAATCTCTGCAAAATTTGCGCATGTGCACGTGATGCCATCATCCACATTGATAGATCCCCTTTGCTTGCAGAAGTATAGATAGAGTCTCGCACCTTCGACTTTACTGATGTGGCCTGGAAACCACCGCTAACCAGGACCAACGCCCTGGCACACTCTACATGCTCTTCCATATATAATAAACAATTATCAGCAGAACGAATGCGTGGACAGCGTGGGAGCAGTTGAGCCATCCCTTCCTATTCTGCTACTCAGTCGGTCTCTGTCTCTCGTCCAGGGCAACTGACTTAAGTAATATTTGAATAACGTTCCCATCTAACTCGGATTTCGGATTATAGAAGTAGTGTGACACAGATTAATGGGTTTCGTTCCAAGATTCGTAAGTACAATTGACGCATTTCTAGACTCACTACCTGTTTTGGAAAAAAAAAACGTTTTGTTGTTAGAAAATTAATCATAGCAATCATAATATTCAGATAGGCTGTGCTTCGACCAGCCCTTTGACAATGAAAACGGTTGTTGAGCACTAGAAATAACACCAGCACATGCATAATCGTCTCAGACAGACGCAAGACCTTCTTCAAATTTGTCTAAGCGTCTTGCTAACGTGCTGCACATGCAGGCGTATACTCTTTTGTGCACATACTCGGCATTATTTGATTAACAGCCCACTAACTGCTGCACTACCTACTCATCGGCCATTAGTAGTGCGCAGACTACACTTGTCGCTTTTGAAAATCCATTTACAGCATTTTCTACTACAGTAGATTGTACAGTTGTTAGAAGAGTTGGCATTTAGATGCTTGACACCAGGTTCAAACAACTTCACAAGAAGGTGAATCTCTTTGGCGTAGAATCTGACAGAATAACACCTAAGCGTATGGGCGCGCCGCAGTAGCGATCTAACAGTAGATTGATTGTAGAACACAACCTAGCCTTTTGTAGATATTCGACGCAGCCAATAGTGTTGATTATACCCGGAACCTATGGAAATTATCATGGTCAGCAGCTTTGATGTTTAGCCCACAGCTGTGCTTGCTAGCGTGTTGAAAGGCAGCTTAAATTTAGTCACTTCTAACCAGCATGGATAACTTAACCTGACATGTAAGTATAACACTAGTCAGTCCAAGTGCGTGTTTAAGCCATCACAATAGTCGAGCAGGGTTGGACTTATTAAGTGGCTCAGATGGAAACCTAGGCATGCACTCAGAAAGACTTTCACCCTGTAGCCCCGACACCTCCGTGCTTCATAATTCTTCATTAGAAAACACTCTTACTGAAATGAAATGAGTAACATGAGGCACAAGCGCTATGCGGTGTTTCACGCACCGTTCCAGTTTTGCGTCATTCACCTCTCCCCGTGCCCCCACACTCCCTCCCTCCCTCCCTCCAGGTTCTATTGGCCTCCCAACCCTTTCACAGGGTTATAGGAAACTTGCATCTTGGTTAGTGTAACTAATTAATGACATTGTTGGTATTTAACTCACCAGTTACAGCGTACCATAGCAATTCACTTCGCACAAAGAAAGCAATGACTTTCAACGAAACCTACAAGGCGACTCGTACCAACATCACCCACTGTGCAGCAAACGCGTTTTGGGTAGATGGCTACGTCTACTAGTATTTGCAATGCAAGAACCGCGCCAAATCCTACTGACTTAGGCGATACTAATTCGCGCAATATGGTCACCAGCGAAACAGAGCTAGTTGGGGCAATTCTAAATCTTACTGTAATTTGTTCAACAACGAGCAAATCCCTGCAAGAAATGATACTTCTCCATGTTACAAAGGTCAAACCATAATCCAATGATGACCTCCTCTAAGCCTTTCCGACAAGAAATTATTCCGCAAGCAAAGTCCGCAACTGAAAATTACTATTACTATTTATTTGATGAACTACGCCAGCCAGCCGCCATCTGATTCAAGTGAGCAACAACCTCAGTTTCTTTGGTTGGCTGGCTACTTGTGACCCAAACGCCAAAGGTAGAAAACACCTCACATGGACAGCTGAATCAAAGAACACTCAGGGCAGAAGGCGTTATGCCAATCTTTTTACCAACTCCCCACCTTCCTATTAAGCAATAAAGCATGAAAAACAGTATGAACACATTTGCCTTTACTAGCTTCAACAGTAGCAATAGTTAAGTATAACAAATAGTAGCAGCAATAGAAACAATAATAACGGAAGTATTCAAATCACTAATAGTGAGCAGTAGCAGCAGCATTGACGGCAGAGGGGAGAGGAGGGGAGGGGAGCAAATTTACGTGTCATTTAGTGCACCGACGGGAGGGTACCTTCAACCGCCTCTTCCAAACATCCCACGTCATCGACAACACCGGACAGAGCATGCACTGGTGGATAAGTGGGTGGATGAGTCGCTGAACAGGGCCTCAAAACTGTCCATTCAAGCCATAGATCGGCGAGGGAGGATACAACAAACCTAACAACTGCAAAAACAACACCTTACCAGCCGTATTTTAAACAGGCATTCATATAACCTGCTACAAACACACAGCACCGTTGGTTCGATTTTGTCTACTTGGAAAGTAGAAGATAGTGCTTGCATTTCAATGACCACGTTAACTGCATAGAGGCTCTACATAACTCCAAAAGAGGAAGGAAACCCCACATGAATAATTCACTTATGCAACTTGACAAAACACATCTTATCCGCAGTGAGTTTGCACAAACCGGAAGCTCTGGTGTCTCCACGTGTGATAGAAAGACGAGACTAATTTTAACAAATGGGTAGACGCCACTAATAACAGATAATGAATGTAAAGAACTTACGAAACTGTTGTTGCGATAGGGATCGTCGAATGAATGAATGTGCCCGTCGTTGGTGATGTTCACGCAAACGTAGCATCAGCGGCATCGGCAGAGGTATAGAAAGGTTGGGTCGCCACTTAAGTTGATGTAGCCGCGTCCACCAACTGTCGATGCGCCGCCGTCGAGTACCTACCATCCTCCCATCCCTCATGAAATTCTGCACTTATCGCACCTGCAACATTAAAAAAGAGTTGTAAGAGGGAAGTGCCTCCTCACCGTCTTCCTAAGAAAAAAGCGCCAACGCGAGGGACCATTGCAGGCTGACATCCCTCCGGTGTGCCACAACACCCTCACAACCGCCCGCCGCCCAATTCGCACATATCACCTCCATCTCACTAAATAATTAGTTGCATGGAGAAGATGGCATCTACGCCAACTCCCCTCCCCGAACTCCAACCACCCACCCCCCACCACACCCCACTTCTTCCTCCTCTTCACGTCCACCAACCCACTCCTTTCCAATCCATTCTCATTCTCAAGGCTAAGTCGCAGTAGTAGTGGTAGTAGCAGTGGGAGCAGCACGACACTCCTTCAACAACTCGCACCCAACATACTCCAAGGTGGAGATCCACTCAAACACTCGCTTACCTCCTCTGGCACGATGCATCACTACTCATCACCTCTACAGCTAGCAATAAATTAAATGCCACCCCCCCTCCCACAGCAATTACATTTCCGTACCTTCGGAAGCAAAATATGCCGCAATTCCCATCCACGAGCTCTGCTCCATAGCGCTCCCATTCATTGTTGTTGTCGTCGTCGTAAGAGAGCTTCCCCTCACACCTTCACACATACGACAGAGCTCCCATAGCCTTTCCCCTCCCTCTCCGCCATTCATCCACCTACTCACTCAACCACCCATGCCCCGCGAAGACAAAGACATGCAGACACAATAGCAGCAGCAGTAGTAGTAGTCCGTGTCGTCCATGCCTGCCAAAATCCCCTTCGCTCCACCCAGACGGAGACGCCGCCACCACCACCGCCACCGCCGCGAAACACTCCAACATCTCGCATTGGCTGCCATTTCAAGCACTCATCAAATGTTACTTCACCATCACCAGAGTAAGTAAGTAAGAGTGTAACATCTAAAAAGGAAACAAAAAAAAACCAAACAATGGAGAAACTAATGCATGAGGGTCCAGCGCGATGCAAAGCTAACAACCACAAACATAACTACCGGTAGGACAAAGGAAACAACTTAACAAGCAAACATTTAAGCCTGCTACAAAGTACGGTCTGCGTAGTGACGCCAACGCATGCAGCTCTTCCGGTGTGTAAACTGTCCCCTGGCGTCTGAATAGACCTTGACCTACCTAATGTCAAGTAGAATAACATAGAATAGGGTAGACTGCATTGATGACGAGTGAAATTGCCAACTAAAGAATAAGACACCACACTCCGTGCGGCCTTGCTACTAATTTCGTCCAAGTACACACTGGACACATATGCAGACGGGTAATCAACATTCCAAATACCAAAATGCATATTGCTGCCACCGAATATATGCAGCGGCATGCCAGTTTTGCTATGACGTGTTGCAGAAAAGGCACAAACTAACAAAACAGTCCCAAGTTATCGCCTGTCGTGCTATACAGTGGTAAAAAATGCATCACGTGAGTAGGGGGACTGATTCCATCGCTCCCAACAACACCTCATCGCTACACTTCTGCATTAGTGAGAAGAAACCAGCGTTCGTCTCTCCGTGAATACACTTGGTAAGAATAAAATCCACACCTTTGAATGCATCCAAACCTTTTTACTGATTAGTTAAAATGTAAACCCAGGTCACATCTGATACACAAAATCAAGGTGTGCCACTTACCCAGTTGGGCAGCCCCAAAAGAGCTGATGATATTGCTGTTGAATGTCCCCGTCGGCGATGCCCAGACATGCGGACCAACACAGACACGAGCAGAGCTCTAAGGAGAAGGCAGAGCAGAGTTGAGTCACCGCTCGAGTCCATGTGCCTGCATGCACCAACCGTCGACGTGCCATGGAGTACCGCGATCTGCCACCCCCCACACACACCGAACCCACTGTACCTGGAACGTTGGAAAAGTTAAGACGTAGATACTTCCCCACCCCCTCTTCAAGCGCGAAGCACGGACCAACACCGGCACACTCAATCACCATGCAAATGCGAGGGACAACCGCCAATCCATCCAAGCAGTACACCACAATCGCACTACACGCCCGACCCGTCGTCAAGCCTCTCCCTAACCGGACGGAGAGAGAAATCCCAAGTCGTCTCGACCTCCCACCCTAAATTCCCCCGCCCCCCCACCCTGTCCCTTCTCACTCCCTCCTCCTACTTACTCCTTTTCAATCCATCCTCGTCCTCAAGGCTAAGTTGCAGTAGTAATGGGAACAGCGCCACCACTCATCACCTATGCAGTCAGCAATAAATTAGCTACCACTCTCCCACACCAAAAACATTCCCGTACCTTCGGAAACAAAATATGCCGCAGTTGCCACCAGTGAGCTCTGGTCCATAGCGCTTCTATTCGTCGTCATCGTCGTCGCCATTGTAAGAGGGCGCCACCTTCACTCCTTCACACATAAGAACGACAGGCCTCCCCTAGCCTTTCCCCTCCCTCTCCGCCGACCACCCAACTAACCACCCATGTCCCGCAAAGACAAAGAGATGCAGACATAGTAGCAATAGTAGTCCGTGTCGTCCATGCCCGCCGACATCTGCATCGCACAACCGAGACCGAGACGCCACCGCCGCCGCCGCCGCCGCGAATCACTCCACACAATCACCAAATGCTACTTCACCATCACCGGGGTAAGTTTGTAGCATCTGGAAAGTAAAAAGAAAAACAACCAATGTGAAGACCGACGTGAAAGCGGAAAAAGAACACGGATAACAAGATTTATAAATATGATGAATACTAGCAAGAAAATAATGAACGACGTTAAAACTCCTCTCAATAAAATCCACCGTCATTAGAAAGCGAACTAATTACAAATTACAAAAACAATCTTACTTTATCGCTCAAAGTGTCGTACAGAAAAAAGGCGGACGTGAATAGGCACTGTGGTTGGAAAACAAAACGTCCCAACAGTCACATTATGAGGCTTTTGCGTTCGCTTTACCAAAGTCACAAGTCTCTTCATCGAATTCGACCGCATTAATCAAAACTCATTCTTAATAAAATAACTACCCACTTGAAAACAGCCGAAACAATCTTACTTAATCGCAAGAAGGATTGTGCAGCGAAAAAACCAACGCGATTAGGCAATGAAAATGGAAAACAAAAAGTCTTGACAGCAACTGCAGCTACTTTTGAAATGATTAGCCTAACACATGAAGTGATAAGAAAAGAAAAAATGCAAGCACAAAAGTATGCATTTAAGGGGTGTTTAATCGCAAGAAAGCACCAAGCAAGCAACTGCCAAGCACTCGGTAAGGTTATAACTCCTCCCAACGAAATTGCGCCTCAATAATCAAATTTCAGCGACAGCAAGAAAGCCTACAACCTCACAAACTGCCAAAACAGTCATAATTTATCACTTATAGTGCTATATAACACAAATTGCACCCCAGTAAACGTCTTAACAGTCACATTAAGAGGTCCTTGCGTTTACTCCAGCAAGTATGTGTGCGAAAGAAGAAAATCGACATTTAAAGTACCTATTAACAACAAAACCACTAAGACTGACAAAAACGTACTAAATACTTACGAGACATCCAACTTCTGACAGCAAATAGGGGCCTATTAATCCGAAACAACGGTCACAAAACCTGCAGCACTTACGCGAGCCGCATACAAATCTGACCAATCATTTCAAAGTTCGTTCGGTAAAACAAACGAAGTTTTGATTTCTATGTATTTTCAGTGATGCAACAATTGTTACAAACTTTAATAATTTTGTAATGCAAACTAGATTCAAATAACAGAAACACAGTAAAACAATTTACAAACTGCGCACACATGAGAGAATCAGCAGTTAACATTGACAACTTAGTTGTGATTATATGCTATACTTTTAAGTGCACAATTGCAAAGCAAAAGTAGTTCAAATAACAATTTAATATTTGCTTGCCTAATTTAGTTAAGAAATTTAATAATCTTTAGACATGCATTTCGTTACAATGTTGGTGGTTTAGGGTGTATTAAAAAGCATTCTCGATTAACCTAGCTGATCTTATGGTAAATTTGATTGCTTTTTGACGACTTTTTAATATTTCTAATATCCATGCCACTAAGGTCATCCAAGGTCATAAATGAATGACTGGCTTGTGCATTCTGCTGCGTGTTACGCTGTTTTGCTTCTCTTCTCATTCAAATGGATAGTTTTACTAATCGATGTGGACCAACGATTGTTAAGAAATGAACGCCTTGCCATTCGCGACCTAGGACAGTGTTAAGAGTGGATTACGTTAGTTTGTGGCATGTGCATTGTGGATGAATGGAAGTATGGATGAATGCCTGAGAAGGACCACCGATTCGGCGCCATTACAATGGAAGCGGAAGAGCTGCCAAAGTCGAAGGCAAGGTAGGAACATAGATTTTGATTATTTTGTGTGTTCATTCATGTCGTTATAGTAGTACTTCCATGCACAGAATGGATTAATTTACTTGTTCTCCGCCAGGAATATGGTGTTTACAAATGCGTTTGCATTTTCACAAGTTGATTGAACCTGCTGGGGATGCATTCGCAACGCGTTTCAACGGGATCACTCTTCTTGTTACGTTGGACATACGCGTCATGGCATGAATATCCTATTTACTTAAAGCAATGAAGGTGGTGAAGTACAGTTGTGTTTTGTGGTATTTGAGGAGGTGGGGGAGAGATTGGTGGGTTACAGAACTAGATGCAGTTAGCGTCGTTGTTTAGGCGAAAGGGGCACTACTGTTGGGTGTGGTGATGAAGATTGCTGTTAAGTAGATGAAGCAGGGGTTCACTGTGATTGGGGTGGTGCTTGCTAGACTACTTTGTGATGTGGCCTCATGACTATGGGTGTTTGGTGGAATGTGCGCAAGCAAATGGTGTAAAGTTGATCGAAAGG